>VDFB02258304.1:0-102012 GCA_007258455.2 Sequoia sempervirens | reverse complement strand
GAAGTAATGGTGATGTTTTCTTAGTGGATGGATGACATAAGCATTTAGGGACCCACATAGACTTAGTGTTTTTATGATTTTTGCTTTTCATGTGGGATGGAGGAATTTGATATTTTTGTATGGAATGAAATTTTTGAAGGGGCGAGGAGGATGGTTGGGATTTTTGAGTGGTGGATGCCTTATTTGACTTGCATTTTTGTTTAGGGAACCATATCATTTTAGTTTTTGACCTTGCTTTCGGAGGTATGGTTTTGGGTGGATTTTTCAATGTATTTTTCTTTGGTTTCTTGCATTTGTACCCTAAGGGACTAGGACCCTTAGGATTTTTGGCTTTATGAAAGGAGGCATCCAAATGTTTATTTTTTAATCCCATGGGGTGGATGGAATGATTTGAAGCTTTATGTTTACACAATCTGTGCATTTTTTGGTCATGACTAGGATATTTAGGGTATTTATGGATGGATGGATAAGGGGATTGTATAATGGAGATATGAGGTGTTGGGAGTAATGAAGGTAGATTAGATGGAGGGATATTAGGAGTTGGAAGAAATGGTGGCAAAGTGGATGGTGGAAGGTGTATGGTCACATTATTTTGACATTTGTAGGATGATGGAGGAAGGATGGCAACAAATTTTTTAGGCATATGATAGGATTTATGATGGAAAGTGGACTTAGGAGGCATGGAGGAAGTACCAACATCTTGAGGTTGGTGTACTTGGGGTGTATGTCCAAGGCCATAAGAGCATGGAGGGACTTTGACATGGATGGGCTCCAAAATACCTTGTTCATGAAGGTCTAAACCTTTACCTTGGTGGTTCATTTTTTAGAGTATGCAATGGACAATGGGACTAGGTGTAGGTGGAACACTAGACGCGAGTTCCTTATTGGATGGAGAAAATGAAGCAAGGGAAGATAATGGTTTTTGTTGTTCTAAGGAGGAACATTCATGAATGAGGGTGGAAATACCAATAGGATGTGATGGAGGACTTGCAATGTGGTTGATAGTGGGTGATGGAGGATCATTAGATCTTGATTATCATTGTGTTCACTTAGATCCAAGGTATTTGTTTGATCTTCTATGTGTGCTTGGGATGCATATGTCTCATCAAGGAAAGTGGATGTTGATGGATCATGGATAGGGATAGATAGGGTGTGGATAGGAGCAATGGAGGTTTCTTGCTCATGGATAGGTGAAGTGATAGGATCTTGACCATGGAATGCATAAAGTTGGCTAAGAGGATCATCATGGCCTTATTGATCATAGGTAAGATCATAGAGGGGAGCTTGATCATAAATAGGATGAAGTATGTTATGAGTGGGATCATTATATGGGCCTAGATATTGATTAGAATGAGAGGTTAATGTTTCCTCATGCTTAGGATAATTCTCTTGACATAACTCTTGGCTTGATTGAATGGAAGTGCAATGGGGTGACTCTTCAATGGGATCAAAATGTTCTAGATGGTTAACAACATGGAGACATGATGGAGGTTGACTTAGGATCAATGGGGAAGACTCTTGAATAGGATCAAGGGGGAGAGTACATGATGGGGTTGGAGGAATAGGCATGGCATTCAAAGATTTTTTGGTAAGCTCATTAATGGATGCTTGACATGGGGATGGTCTATTTCATGCTAGTAGCCATTGGATCACATCCTTTGCAAGTGTATGGGTAGATGGATAATATAGTGGATGGAAAATGATAGCGGATGGTGTTATAGGCTTAGGATTAGGACTAGGACATGGTGGATTAGGGATAGGCATTTGATTGGATGGTGGTATGATAAATTTATAGGGTGCATGAACTAGATTGGTGTTCCCCTTGTCAAATGGAACATGAGAATTGAAAGACTCTTGATTTTGTTGCCAAGGTGGACTTGGGCTCCCATGTTCTTGTTGTGATATTGGTGGATATGTTGATGTGGCATAGACATGATAGGTAGATGGGTTAGGTTGGCATGATGATGAAGGTGACACATAGGATTGTGGTTGAATGTGTTGAGGTTGGAATGGTGTTTGGACTTGTGGTATGATTTTTTGTTGTGATAATGATGGAGGGATTGCATAGGATAATGGTTGTTGAAAGGTGGATTGATATGAGTAAGGGTTGACATTAGAAGAGGTGTAATAGGTTGATGAAGGGGTAACATGATATTTGGATGGATGAGGTTGATATGATGATAGAGGTGAGAAATAGGATTGATGGGAAATTTGTTGATGTGGTGATTGGATTGGATGTTGTGCTTGTTGGATTTGACAAGTGGCCATGAGGTGTTGGGCTTGTGCTATGAGTTGTTGCATTTGAGGTGATTGGTTTGTTTGAATTTTTTGGATCATTTCATGGATTCCTTGAATGGTTTGTTGGTTTAAAGGTGATTGGATTGTTTGAGCTTTGTGAAGTATATGAACGAGATTTTGTGCTATGTCTTCTAATGTTGTCATGGTTTCACTATGATGATGATTTAAAATGATTAGTATGTGAGTGCTTGAATGAATAGGATGATTTGGCTTGGAAAGATTGGATGATGTGGAAAGTGTTTATTGAAAGTTTTGACTTGGGATATATCAAACACAAGATCTCACATGTAAATGCATGAACACACACACCAAACACAATGATAAATTTGTCTTTCAAGATTAAATGTTATGATTGAGCAAACACTTGAATACACAACAACAATCCTAATGTTAGTCAAGTGGGTATGGCCAATTAAGTCTTGAGCTAGGATGCACAAGGTTGACTAAGGATGATTTAAAAGCAAAATCCTGTCACACATCCGGGAGAAAGGGGTAACCCACCCTTCACCTTCACTTCCCAAAGGTATAAAGTTCTTTGGGGCTTAGCCAAGAGTGACAATATTTCAACTCCCAAAGAGGCGTATCTTTGGATTCACACCTTGATTGAGGTCGTCCCTTGGAGGGGTGTGTGCTCCAAGAAGGCCTCCTAAGAAGGGTATGACAAAAGCGAACCAAGTGAGGTGTTTTGGAGGACACACACACTTGATTCACACTCTCTCAGAGTTGTTAATTTCCCTTATAGAAAATCAAAATGTGTGTAAGAAAACAATGGAAGCACTTGTTCTTTAATCTCCCCAAAAGCCAAAATTTCCAGATGGAAGACAATGGTTCCCAGTAGAGACATAAAGGACCTAGGGCTTTGCAAGCCTCCCCATTTCCTCCACTACTTTGTCCTAGCATAATTATGACATTTGATTATGTCCTTATCCATTATTTCCTCGAATTATTAATTAAATAATCAGTATAATTATTCTAATTAATTCATGTATGTTTATTCTTCATGATTATTGAATAAATAAATTTTATTTATTTATTCGATACATCACTAATGGTATATTATCTTCTTACTGTAAGCGTAGGAATGAGTTAAACAATCTAAACATGCTTCTACACCTCTAAATAAGACATTGCATCTAAGATTTAAGAAATTTAAACTAAAAATCTTCAGAAATCTATCCTATTGCTCTCCAACTCTAAAGATCTCTCTAATCTACTTTGCTCTCAAATTTTAGAAGCTAATTAGACCATTGAAATGACACTTAGAGAATGAGAATTAAACTATTCTATTTCCTATATGATTAAATAATTAAAAACTACTGTGATTGCAGCCATGACTGCAAATGCTGGATGCTGGATGAATGCTTGATGGATGTTGGATGAATGTTGAATGCTTGAATGCTGGATGAATGCTTGATGCTTGGAAAACCTGTAGAGTAAGATTGCACAAGTTGGGATCCATTTCCTGTAGCCAAAGAGCTATATTTATAGCTTTCACGACAACACATTTGCACAGGGATATGGGATAAGAGGCTGGGATTCAATCTGGAGAATTGAATGGCATGGGATGAGAAGATGGAGCTGATCATGGATGATTGTTTCTCCCCATGAAAACACCAGGAAAGATGAGAGGGAAGGTGGTTGGAAGAGGATTGAGAGGACTTCCTGTAGGTTTGTTCCCGAAGCTCTTCCCATGAATGACAGTAGAATTAATTAGATTTTGAAAATTTAATTTTATTGGTGAGTGAATAGTGGTAAATGATTTATGCATTAATTTAAATAATTTTAATTTATTTAAATTTCTAGCAAAGTTAATAAATAATTTAATAAATCAAACCATATGATTTGTTTATTAAATTAAAATAAAAGGAAAATGATAATTAAATAAAAGATTTTAAGATATCTTTATTTAATTAAGAAGAAATGTGATGAGGTAATTAAATAACACAAATTATTGAAGCTGTGTATTTAATTTAAGATGGAATTAATGGATAAAGTATAGAAGAAATAATAATGATAATAATTAAATAAAACAAAGTATTTAATTTTGTTTATTTAATTAAGAGAGAAATAATATGATAAAATAGAAGAATTAATAATGAATCCCACATAAATAAATATTTCTATTTTATTTATATTAAGTAGATGAATTTAAGATTAATTAATAAAATAAGCTCCATTTAATTAATTAGATTCTCCAGACCATTTTAGGTGTCTACATTTTGCCCCTCTTGAAGTGATGTGTTTTACACATTGCTTCAAGAATGATTTTGCCTTGAATGAGATTGATGAAAAGTTTGAAATATACCCGACTTGCCCTGATATTTGAACTTTGAAGATAGCTATATATGCCTCTACTGATAAATTGATGAATTTTGAATTTCTTATGATTTTTCTTAAATTTTTAAGTGATGATTTGATGATTTGATGATGATTTGATGAAAAAAAAAATGATGGTCAATTTTATCTCCGATAAAGAAATAATCGATTCCTCCGGCTTGATTATGATGATGATTGATGATCCTGGTAGCTTAGAAGATTATTTATCTCATGATAGGTGAGATTCAATGATTGATTGATGATTGACCTCATGATAGGAGAGGATCAATGATTGATTGATAATTGACCTCATGATAGGTGAGGATCAATGATAGATGCTCACAAGATTTGATCAAAGTCTCATTAGAGCTAATTCAGATTTGATTAGGCAGTGTGATTTGACTTCTTTGATTGATATGATATGCCTCAGTATAGGAGTGATTAATGTATTGAGACTTGATGATGCAAAATGATGAATAGGCTAGGAGATGAGATGAGGAAGAGATAATGGAAGGAGAAGATGAAAAGTAAGAACAAATGAATTCAAGGATAAACGTGATGTTTCCCCAGTCAAGTTGTAAGCCAAGATTGATTGATGATGATGATGATAAGAGTGTTGTTGATGAGGGAAGGATACATCCCAAAACAACACAAAAGGATAGGGAAAGATACATCTCGATGATGATGATGATTGGATCAAGGCTTGTAACAAGGTTGGGAACAAAACCAAGGATGCAATTAAATGATTTGTGCTAGACATAATAGATTAAGATTGGATGGAATTTGAGATGATTGAAATGAAAGAAAATGATTCAAAAAGAGGTGATTAGGAAAAAAATTATATATTATCCTAAGAATTATTGAAGAGATAGTGATATGATGAGGAGAGGGCATACATGTAGCTTTTGAGATTGAAATTGGTAGCTTTGAAACAATCTATAAATGCATATGCAAGACTAATATGGATGCAATCTATTTTACCATGCAAATCTAAGTGTCATTTCAACAATCTTTTGATTTTGCTTTGTATCATCATTGAGCTTTTTAAAAATGTTGAAAGAAAATACAAGCATCAATGATATGAGATAGACCAATGATGACCTGAGTGCTTCTTTCATGATTTTTGATATTTCAAGTGAACACAAGCATCAAGGTATAATTAAACCAAGATGACCTGAGCATTTCTTGCGTAAACAGACAAGAATTAACCATTTTCTTAAGTGAATTGGAATGTCATCCATGATACTTGGTAGAGAACTTCCCGCGACAATTCATAAAATAATAATGACTAACTCACAAACAACAAACAAAGAAAAGTATCATTCTCCTTCCTTGCTTCTCTAGTTCAATACATCATCGAGTAGCTCCAAAGAAATGATAAGCAAATGATAAAAATAAAAAGCACAATAATTCAAAATCTACTTAAAGTATTTTCAAATCATTATTTAGATTAGATCATCCATGTTGAAATGTGTGTGCTGATGTTTGCATGATATTCTCAGATGTTTGACCAAATGATGTAACCTAAAGACCTATCCTAGGGGTCTCGGGGACTGATCAAAGATTAGTCTTGCCTATGTTATACACGCAGAGACCTCGTAGTTTGACTGACATAGACTCCACTTTCTGACTGATGTAGACTCTATTTTTTTGTTTTCAATTTTATGAATGTTTTCGCATGGATTTTCTAATTTTTTGATGTTTTTGGATTTTGATGGATTTTCTGATGTTTTTGGATTTTGATTTTTTGATGTTTTTGGATTTTGATGGATTTTCTGATGTTTTTGGATTTTGATGGATTTTCTTATGTTTTTAGGATTTTCAAGATATTTGATTTGGAATGAGATGGTATGACCAATTGAAGGAACAAGATGGACCACAATAGAGGTAATGCAACCATGGATAAATGATAGATCAAAATGAAAGTCACTGCAAAACATGTCACACAAGCAACATATCTCTTGTTGAAAGATGACAATAGTTGATTGATTAATATGCCAAGAATGATTGATTCCATAAGGCATGATAATGATAAGTACTTAGGATTACTAATATCCTCTAAGTACAAAAAGATTGATGATTGTTGACGATTGATTGACAAAAGATATGAGGATTGGATAATGTTTTACAGCTAGGCTCAAATATGATTTGCATGATAAGATTCAAGGTTGCAAATGGACATGATGACATGGATTTTGATAAGCTAGGAGATATGGAATGGAATAATGCAAGGATAACGATAATGAATGGGATGATCAAGATCAACTAGACAAGATATATACACAAGGACCAAGTGCTTTGCCCCCATTCCTCATCAAAACCAAGGATGAAAAGAAAGGATGTATCTAGTAAGATGGAATATGGATGAGATAAAAGATATGGTATGAAAGATATGGATAAGGCATATAGGATAAGCATATATGATGTTCAAGAAGATTCTTGACCTTATCGAGATCAAAAGTGGAAATGTAAGGAATGAGTGTAGAAAGGATAATGACCATGAATGATAAGATGGATGAGACTTGCCCTTAAGTGTATAGTGCAAGAGGAATATGGAAGATAGGATATGGATGATAGGGAGATGGAGGAAGGACTTTAACATTGAGTTTCACAACCAATTATCCCTTTAATTAACCATGGCAATGGGGATTAGACTCATAAATGCCGGTAGATTAATGGTATGATGGAAGAGACTAAGGATTTATGCAAAGGTTTGGATTAAAGGGGAATGATGGGGGATGAATGTTGGATAATGGATAGATGGAAAGGATGACAAGCTCAACATTGGCACACACCTTGAAGGATGGTGGAGTGATGTAGGAAGAATGGATTTGGAAAGTGATAGGTTATTATATGGAAGATTGGAGGAAGCTTTTGGATAAGAAAATTTGGATGCCAATTTTGATTTTATCGCTTCTATGAGACTTTTAGGAATCCACATAATTTTTGACTTTGATATTTGCTTAGTGGGCCTTTGTGGCCTTGAAAATTTTTCATTTATGGACCTTTGTGGTCTTTGAAAATTTCCTTTTTTCTTTGATGGGCCTTTTTGGCCTTTTTGATTTTTCCTTTGATTTTGGATCAGTTTTATTTTAAAATGTCTCTTTTGAGGAGACATGTTGATCCTTTGATACATGTGGACTTTTTCGATGTTTTCCTACTCGCTATAACCCAAATTGCTTTCAAAATCAATGGGAGGGGAAAATTGAGATGAATGGTATGAAGGTATTATGGATGAGTGAATGTGGGTAGAATTTTGAAAGGGCATCAAAGATGTGTGCCTTTGTTGTTCTTGAGGAATAGGATATGGACCCAGGATAGATGGAAATTTTGATGGACTAGGATGAGGACCCAGGATAGATGGAAGCTCATTTAATTTGTGACGAGGACCCAGGATAGATGGAAGGTTTGATGAATCCAAGCATTATAAAACCCGTGGATGGATGGTAGGGCTGATGGACTAGGGAATACCTAGGAGAGCATAAACTAAGGCAATGTGGTAGATACATGGGGTTTTTTGAATAAAAAGGCCCTAGATAATTTGTCTAAGGGAACAAGCTCAACCTGCCTCTTTAGAAGTTCATACTTTGACACATTCGTTTGCCAATGGGATATGTATTGTTTGTGAAACAAGATGCAAGTCCATTTTGGGGAGGATATGATATGGATGAAAGGATAGGTGTTGGAAGTAAACTAGAATGGATAAAGGTGGAGGATCCAAATTTATAGGTATGGGGTTCATGGATAGCGTGAATAGGTGTGATAGGCTCTTGACATGGGGATGATGGGATATTGTGATCTTGACTTGGAAAAGGATCATGAGGTGGTATGAAAGACATATCTTGATCATGAGAAGGATAAACATCTTCATGGGATGAAAGGGCATCCTTGAATGGAAGCATATCTTGATCTTGATGAGGAAGGGAATCATGAGATTTTGTAGAAAGCATGTCTTGATCATCAATTGGTAAGAAATCATTAGATAGGATGGAAGAACTATCATGATCTTGTGATGCAATAGAATCATGATATGGTATGGATTGATTAGATGATGTGGAAAAAGAACTTGGAAGGATACTTGTCTCTTGAGATGGATGTGAATTATTTTGGATGAAAAGTGAAAGGAGGGGATCATCATAAGATACTTGAGAAATGGGATCTTGATCAAAGATGGGAAGAATTTGTGAGATTGTGGAATGATTGGATGGAGTGGAAAGAATATTTTGATCTTGATGTGTAGGGGAGTCTATGCTAGCATGCTTTGGAGTGAGAGTTTGACATGAATCATTGGATGTAGAAGATATGATAGAAGAGGATGATTGGATGGAATTGTTAACTTGAGTGAAAGAATATTGAGGTTCATTTTGGCTTATGGTGGATGGAGATAAATGTGTGACATGATAAGATTGTTCAATATCATTTGTATTTGAGGACTGAGATTTGGGCTTATTGAAATTTTGGAAAAATTCAAAGATATTGAACTTGGATGATGGAGTTGTTAGTGAAGAAGGTCTCATGTTCATTGTTTGGTCAAGAGGATATGGGTAGATGTTTGGCATTAGATATTTCTTTGTGGTTGTTTCCCAGATTTGTTGTTGAAGGTTCTTTAGTTGATAAGCTAAAGCATTCAATTGATCCTCCTCTATTTCAGCCATGGTGGTTTGCATTTCTTTTTGGGATGATCTTATCTGTTTTAATGACAAGAAAACATAGCAAGAAAAAATAGAATTGTTGTTGACTAAATCCTAAATTCTTAAACAAAGAGTGTATGTTCAAGAACCAAACATGGTTCTTCTTGATTTTCACTGGTTTATAACAGATAAGACAATTTAGATAGACTCACTTCTAGAGACAAAAGGTCATCATTATATACTCGAACGACCCATAGCTTGGAATTGCGTCGACTCACACAACCATGTCACCCCCTAGAGGGTGCCCGTGTTTTTGTCTTTTCCAGGTGCGTACTCAGAGTGACGGAAGTGGATACCGGATCCCCTAAGCAAACAGTTCTTGGCAATTATATGGTGAGTGCTTGAGGGTAGATTCTTCCCCGCCCCTGCATCTCCGAGTATTACAATGTTTAGAAACTAACAAGCGTGCTTCTATTTCTAGGTTCTTAGATTGGGTTTCCATTCAGAGCAGCAGATAGATAAACTCCCTCGAGAGACCTCCCAATCTTTAGAAAAAAGATTTTGGGGATGGTTATCCTGCACACTTCCGTTGAAAGAGGTTTTCCCCAAATTCACATAAATTTTAAAGTGGGTTGGAATGCCATGGCTTTTGGCTGTCCCCACTCAGGTCGTTCCCATAGGGTGAGTACTTTTTCCCACTACGGCAGGCCTGTCTAAAGGTTTTAATGAAAGCTTGAAAATGCGCAAAGTAAAAGTGAGTCTGGTATTCTGATGCACCCAGTCAAGGGGAGAGCATAAACCTATCACCCAATCACAGCAAAGAAGTTGTTCTTTTGTTTAAAACCCAAAAGACAAATGATCTAAACTATATGGAGATATTGCTCCATAAAAAGCATGATGTTCAATTTTAATCCCACAAGAAATGATGAAGTTTCTATCCTAGGATTGATCAATTTTTATCCATTTGCTATCCTAGGATTGATAAATTTTAACCAATTTTCTATCTTAGGATTGATAAATTTTAACTAAAAAGAAACCAAAGGACAAAAATCTGGCCGCAGATGCGTCGGATCCAGAAAACCCTAAACCTTAGATCAAGTTACAATGTGATTTGACTTTAAATGTAAAATTGAAAATTTTAGCTCTACAAAAAGTGATAAATACCTACACCATTGCATAGCTTATGAAATTCTACCCCATTTCAAAAAAAAAAAAGCATTGAAAAAGACATCCGTATGACCAAGATATGGCCATTTTAAGATTGACTATCAAAACACTAAATCTGAAGCGCTAAAACAGAGTCCTGAAGTGCTACAACAGAGCTTCTAGGCGCTAAAACAGAGCCCTGAAGTGCTGCAGAATTGTGTTGAAGTGCTAAAACAGTCGGTTGAGGTGCTAAAACAATTGTGTGGTGTGCTAAAACATTTGAGTGGCGTGCTAAAACAGACGACCGACGTGCTATAAGTTTTCTTCGACACACTACAAAATCTCTCCAACGCGCTATAAAAAACCACAGTTTCGCGAAAACAAACACGTCAATACCTGTAAGACACTTTTCACAAAAATTTTGCAGAATATGGGGTTAGGCCCCACAGTGGGCACCAAATTGTAAGCGTAGGAATGAGTTAAACAATCTAAACATGCTTCTACACCTCTAAATAAGACATTGCATCTAAGATTTAAGAAATTTAAACTAATTTAAACTAAAAATCTTCAGAAATCTATCCTATTGCTCTCTAACTCTAAAGATCTCTCTAATCTACTTTGCTCTCAGATTTTAGAAGCTAATTAGACCATTGAAATGACACTTAGAGAATGAGAATTAAATTATTCTATTTCCTATATGATTAAATAATTAAAAACTACTGTGATTGCAGCCATGACTGCAAATGTTGGATGTTGGATGAATGTTGAATGCTTGAATGCTGGATGAATGCTTGATGCTTGGAAAACCTGTAGAGTAAGATTGCACAAGTTGGGATCCATTTCCTATAGCCAAAGAGCTGTATTTATAGCTTTCACGGCAACACATTTGCACAGGGATATGGGATAAGAGGCCGGGATTCAATCTAGAGAATTGAATGGCATGGGATGAGAAGATGAAGCTGATCATGGAGGATTGTTTATCCCCATAAAAACACCAGGCAAGATGAGAGGGAAGGTGGTTGGAAGAGGATTGAGAGGACTTCCTGCAGGTTTGCCCCCGAAGCTCTTCCCGTGAATGACAGTAGAATTAATTAGATTTTAAAAATTTAATTTTATTGGTGAGTGAATAGTGGTAAATGATTTATGCATTAATTTTAATAATTTTAATTTATTTAAATTTAGCAAAAGGGGAATAAATAATTTAACAAAACAAACTATAGAAGTTGTTTATTAAATTAAAATAAAAGGAATATGATAATTAAATTAAAAATTTTAAGATATCTTTATTTAATTAAGAAGAAATGTGATGAGGTAATTAAATAACACAAATTATTGAAGCTGTGTATTTAATTTAAGATGGAATTAATGGATAAAGTATAGAAGAAATAATAATAATAATAATAATTAAATAAAACAAAGTATTTAATTTTGTTTATTTAATTAAGAGAGAAATAATATGATAAAATAGAAGAATTAATAATGAACTTAATATAAATAAATATTTTTATTTATTTATTAAGTAGATGAATTTAAGATTAATTAATCAAATAAGTCGTATTTAATTAATTAGATTCTCCAGACCATTTTTAGGTGTCTACACTTACAATTAAATAAATCTCTTAATTTATTTAATTCCTTATGTCTTCCTGATTATTAAATAAATGAATTTTATTTATTTATTTAATATGTCACTAATTCTCATAATTAAATAAATTTATTAATTTATTTAATTATTGGTCACAATATCTAAATTAAATAATTATCTTTAATTATTTAATTTCCTTATTTGACATTTCCATCATTTTAAAATGGCCTCACATTTGTTAACTATCACTTCTTTTGGTAAATAATCTGAAAATTGATTATTTATTGTCACACAAAATCCATATTTTGAATTTATTTAATTCAAAATGGTAATCTTCTTCCAAAAATCAAGTAATTGAGCAAATTCTTGATTTTTCAAATCTGCTTTTCAGTTCAACCTTTATCCTCTTGATTTTCTGAATCTTACAAATCAAGCAGTCTTTATCTTCTTGATTTTTGAAAATCTTTATCTTTTTGACTAATTGTCACATTTATTCTCGACCGCCGATTCAATTTTCTCAAATGACATCTTGACCTCCCATTTAATGATTCTTCCCTAACCCTGATTAGGGATTGTCACATGAAATCTCGTCCACTGATTTTAGGCTTTTGTTAGCTTTCAATCTCGTCCGTCCGTCCAAAATTGCATTTTCTATAAAATGACAATTTTTCTCACATTTTGGGACCACTTCATTATTATAGACATTTATGCTTAGATTTTACTTTGCATTTAGCTTATTTACTTTGATTATTTACTCATATTTATAGTCAATTTGTCATAGGCATAGTCTTTATTTGCCATTTAAATCCTTCAAAACTTGCAAAGGGCTTGGTCACAATCATTTTCTCACACACACAAATCTGAGGGCAACAATCACAATTGTTGCAAGCTAGAAGGTGCTATGGAAATGAATCGTGGAAGCAACGAGTAATAGGTATAACTATTTTAATTTGTTTAAGCTTGCAATGTGTTTCATAGTTTTTTTGGGTTTTGTTTATTAATCTAATCTGCTAACCTACTTGAAAATAACCCATTGATACAGGTTCATTTTAAGCCCAATTTCAATCATGTGACAACAAATAAGATGTTCGTTTTAAGCCCCAAATTGAAGTGTGTTGACAAAAAATAATTAGAGATGAAAGATGGAATGTGTGCACCTAGACTTTCTTTATTTACAAAACCAACAACAAAGGAAAAACCCTAACAAGATAATTGATGACTAATATTAGAGGGTTAGATAGTCAAGAAAAATCTGATTTTTGGAAATGTTTTTTGCATAAAAATAAAAACACAAAGAATAAACCCTTGCTGAAATTTTTATAGCTTTCCAAAAATGTAAAAAAATCCAAAAAATTTGTTGTTTTGCACCCAACATTATTTTTTTTATAAAAAATCACAAAAAATATAATAAAAAATTCAAACATATCCAAAAATTCTGATTTTTGGACTAAAGGCACCTAACATCATCCCAAATCTATAGAAAATTTTTTGTGAAAAGATCTACAACTATTTGTGAGATATAAGCAAATCTTTGTAAAACCCTAATTTTCAAAGATCTATTTTTTGTCTAATTATTTTTAATCCAAATTAAAAACATAAAGAATAGACCCCTATTGAAATTTAGAGATGTTTCCAGAAATATAAAAAATATCTAAAAATTTTGCTAATTTTTTCTCAAAATTGATTTTTCATGAAAAAAAAATTATAAAAGAAAGTAAAAACAACTTAAAAAAATCTATTTTTTGGACTGGAAACTCCTGATATTGTCCCCAACATGTAGAATTTTTTTTGTGAAAACATTTGTAGCCATTTATCTATAGTCGTTTGAGAGATATGGTCAAATCTTTGAAAACTAGGGTTTTGTCCCCAAAATGATGCAAAACCTGCAACAAAAAGCTAACAAAACCTGCAACAAAAAGGATCCAACTCCAAAATTCCTCAAAATTTCTCAAAATATTGAGCTAAAAATTAGTTAGGGGGTTCACATCAGGTTCACCAAAATGTATACAAAAAATTTCATGTCGAGGGTGCTAACCCAAGACACAAAAAATCACACACAACCAGAGAATATTATTATTATTTTGAATATGAAAATCTTATATGCAGATGATCTCAAATCCTAGAGTTTTGCAATACATGCAAGTCACAAAAACTACAGAAATTCCCTGTTTTCGCAGTATGCGATCTTTCCCCAAAAAGCTACCAAAAATCAGAAAACATGTTATGCCTTGCATAACCACCCCACTTTGATCTGGATCAAAATGGGTCCCCCTTTCTCTTTTGTTGTCTTTGCTTTTTGTTATTTTCTTTTCTCTTGGGAGTTCTTCTGCTTTTTGCCTAAGTTTGTCTTCTTGTCTTGTTTAATATTGGTTCTGTCTCAACCTAAGTTGGTTCCCTTCTTGCTAAGTATTCAATGAAATAATCACAAGCAGAAGTGTATCATATGATAGTATATCTTATCTCCTTCTGATGACTAATGGAAGAATTTGTTTTGCAGGATTGAATCATGCACCTGGTGATATTTTCTAGGCGAGCTCAGTTAGATGCCATTCCTCAATCCAGTTGGTCCCAAAAATTAGTTAAGAAAAAAGTCAGCAAGACCCCAGGGATCTCACAGTGAGTGAAATTCATGTGCCGACATCAATCTGCAAGACATCAACTAGAGTCCCGGTGACATGGAATTTTCTATCGACATGAGGGCTTTCCTTCAATGAAAGGTCTCGACGAGATCCTCGGGTCTCACCGACTGGCGACAAAAGGGATCCGTATATCGGCAAAGGTTTTTCTCCCCGCCAAGATGTTTCGGTGAGTTCACGAAGTCTCACCGACTATCAAAAGGTTCAAACACTTCAGTGAGAGATATTGAGTTCAGGGTAGAGTCTTGGTGAAATCCTAATGTCTCACCGACTATCAGAATGAGCAAACAAGTCCTTTTGGTGAGCGTTATCTCTTTGGTGGAAAGTCTCCCCAAGTGCTAATGTCTCGTCGACCTCCAATAAAGTACTACATCTCAATGAGAGACTTTGCTTTGGAGAGAGGTCTCAGCGAAGAAAGAAAGTCACACTGACACAGCATGAGGGGATTCCATCGGTGGTCTTCGACGAGAAAATCAGTATGTCACGGCGACAAAAGGGGGAGCTAGTAAAGCTTTCGCCGAGACATGAGGTATCTATAGGACGTCTCCCTGACGAGAGGGTGTTACACCGACACACTGGGAACAAAAGAAATTCATGTTGGTATAACTGAAGAAAGGTCTCCCTGACATAAAAGATCACCAAAGGATGATTCCTTCGGCATAGTGTCTGGCCAAAAGGAGGAGGTCATGCCGAGAAGTTCAAACTCGGGGAGACTTGGAACGAATGCAACGGGTTCGGTAGGATGTCCTGCCGACTCGAGAGGGTCTTGGCGACAACAGAATTCAGAAAAAGGTTGTGGCTTTAGCATAATGTTTGGCCGAAACAAGGTCACATCGAAGGGAAATTGGCTCAGTAAGAGGAGAAATTCGGGGTAAGGTCTCCCCAATTCTGATAAGTCTCAGCGACACAAAGTAAGCTCGCGGAGAGGAGAGACGTTCGATGAAAGGTCTCCCCAAGATCAATAGGGTCTCGTCGAAAGAGGAAAAAAAGGGAGCCCAGAGAAAACAAAAGGGAGTCAGGAAGACTCTAAGTGAATAAGGTGCCTTCATTGGGATGTCTTACCGACATGGAAGAGTCTTGCCGAAGACAAAGAGGGCTCGATAAGAAGAAAGGGGTTCAAGGTAAGGTCTCCCTAAAACATCATAGCCTCCCCGACATATAGAATGGGCCCGTCGGGAGGTAAGGAAGAGTTCACCATGAGGTCTCAATGACAAAAGTGGCATCAGCATAGTGATCTAGGATTGCTAAAAGGTTTTGGTGACCACAAAGTGTCTCCCCAAAACGACAGGAGATCACCAAAAAATAATGCTCTCAAAAAAATGTCTTGTCGAAGGGAAGAGATCACGTCAAAAATCTCTAACTCGGGGAGACTCAGAGCGACTACATTGGGTTCGGTAGGATGTCCTGCCGACCCGAGAGGGTCTCAGCGAAAGGAAATGAGCTCGCCCAAGGAGTTTGGCTTCACCGTGACTCTTGTCGACAGAAAGGGTTTGGGGAGAAAGAACATGTGCGCCAGGAGGTCTTGGCAAAGAAAGAAGGTTTCACCGAAGTGGAAAGAGCTTGAGCCCGGAGAAGAAGAGTGAGCTCGGGGAGAATAAGAAGACTTCGCCATGAGGTCACGACAACAAGTGATGCTCTCCCCGACATGAAAAATGAGCTCGCCAACAGATCCTGAGGTTCGCTATGATATCCTACCGAGAGCATTCAGTCTTTCCGATAAGTTTTGTGAGCTTGATGTGACTTCCACAGCTCGCTGAAACATCATACTGACTATCTTGTGTCATGCCGATAACTACAGAATGGTGAAGCTGCATCGGGGAGACACCGATGGTGTCTCACCGATATGTGATGTTGATCGGACCACTTTTGACCGCCAAAGAATCTTGCATGGCATATGATCATCCAATCAGAGAGAGCTAAGATGAGCCATTGATCAATTGACTGCCCCTGTGGAAAAGACTAACAGAATGTAAGCAAGATGGTTTCCTTATGAGAATAGATGATGATGGATCGGCTCGGGTGACGATGTTCAGATCTGTGGGAGGCTCGACAGTGCTTCCAGAGGATGGTCAACGTACAGAGAAGTCCAGGACAGAAGGAAGCTGAAGGAAAGGAGAAACTAGGACTCATAGGGACAGTTGTGGTAACCACCGGCCAAGATTGACCAGTATTAATGGTAAAGTGCCCTAGAGATATTCCGAGCATTCAAGACGACCCTGGGTAGAATTCGAAGGTGGACACAAAGACAAAAGAGTAAATGTTGTAGCTACAAAAATATCTAAAGACTTCTCCTGGGAGTAGAAATCCTTCATCAGCACGGACAACAAGGATTCACATTGAATGCAGTTTTGACTTTCCTCAGAAAGATCTGAGAGCTGACTCTCCTAGGTGCAGATATTTTGTAAACCCTAGCGCAGGGGACAACGCATTCGTTGGGTACATTCTATATATAATGGCATGCTTGCCTCTTTTTAAAGGGTTAGAACTTTTAGATAATTTCTAAGGTTAAACAGTTAGAGTTAGAACAGACAATTAGAAGAAAAAATTAGGAGTTATTTAGTTAACAGAAGGAGATAGAGTTGCATCTTGATTCTCAGTAGTGAGCACTTCTCTTGTCCTTTTGGTTAGCAGTTAGATTTTAGTACAGACTGCAATGTATTTTCTAAGTTCTCTTAGTGTAGTTGGAAATAATTTGGAGCTTCAGATTCTTTGTACTTTGGTGATTGTGCCAGCTTTGTAAATATTGCTTATCTATTTTGTTGACAGTAGAAGCAATCAGAGTTTAATCTACTTCATGTTGTGTTCCTGAATGATATTTGTCTTAATTGATCATTTGATTTGTGAAGTCTTCAAGGAATGAAATATTATTTTGTGTTTTATTTAAATGGTAATTAAAATCTGTTATGCGAATTAGCACTGTGAATGAAGGAGGTTGTGTGTCAATCACAAGTTTACTTTGTTCTACAGTTTTGGTTTACAAATTCCTTGAAGTTAACAAGTCTGGTTAAGGTTGGATGAACTATTGTTCTTTTTCTGTTTCAAAGCTTTGATCTATCATTTTATGTTTCTTTAAAACCCCTGGTTAGAGTAGGTTTAAATTCATGCCTAATCTTAGAACAATCCAGAAGTTCACACTAGTAGGCCCCTTGAATATTACTGTTGCATTGACCACTAAGTAACATCAACATAGTTAAGAACCAACTACAAAGACCTTGGGAGCTAAGGCATCCATGTGTTGCCTTTCTCTTTCAGGAGAAGTAGAATAGTAATATTATGCTTGCATTGTTGTGGTGCCAAAATCATCATCAACAAAACCCCACCCATAAGTAGCTCCTTTTCAATCTTGGAGCCAAAAATACATTCGAATTATGAGTTTTGGTGGTTTGGCACCGAAAATTATAATTTGAAATTTAAATTTTAAAACTACATTAAAAAATTAGCACATTTTTAAAAATGCACCAACTTCTAGGAGATATAACTTTTGACTCAGGACTCCGTTTGACGAACCATTGGAAAGGTCTTAGAGTGAAGAACACGCTAAGAACCAACTTTGTTGGTTCCAACGATTTTTGGGCCAGTACGAGACCGTTTAGTGCCTCAAATTAGACTTGAAATATTTTTCAAGGCAAAAAGCAGAAATTGAAACTTGAATAAATTTCAAACCGGGAATGATCTTGACCTGATTCTTTCGCCAAAGTGCTTATTTTTCTTTCCTGAAGCTTCTCATAAATTTTTTCCTCCTCACGCCTTCAAATTCAAAACTACTAAAAATAGAAATTGAGCAGAAAAAACAGAAATGCAATTCTAAAAGTTGGGAACTCTTATTTGACGAAAAGGGTATCCATAAATGCAAAAACATCAACGAAAAACTAACAAAAAAATAGAAAGGAAAACATATTTTTGGGTGATGCATGATTGCCCTTACACCACTGGATGCTCCTGCATCATTTGGATACAATAAAAATGATAAAACAATAACATGCATTACCTAATCCAAATCTCAATACCTCAAATAAACACAATGATGGATGAATTATTTGATTGATTTGATATTTTGGTTGCTCAATTCAACAACATAATATTGAGATGGAGATGATAGATAAAAATGGATGAATGATACAAGAATGATTTTGGAAGCATAAGGATACTTGAAGAATCAACCCCCCAAATGGCTTATGAGAGGGTTGATTTATAGGCAAGGTCTAATTTGGATTGATGGTTGAGATTGGATGTCAATAAGATGTCTTAATCAATGGCCAAGATTGAAAGTTGTAGTATGAAATAGGGTTAGGGAAAAATTAGGGCAATGATAAGGATTAATTGCCAAGATTGAATTATAAGATAATTCAATCAAGGGTGGAAAATGAATGAGACAAGAGAAGATAAGAATGACACAGATAATGAGGTTAGAATAGAGAAAGAGGTTGTTGGAGAAAATTAAATAATTATAAAATTATTTAATTTGGGAGGGAAGGTGAATAATTAAATAATAAAATCATTATTTAATTATAAGACATGTGACATGTTGACTTTTAAATTAATAATAATTTAATTCAAAAGTGGATGATAATGACAAATTAGTAAATAATTAAATAAATAAAATTTATTTAATTATAGAAGAAGAGGATAATGAATAATTAAATAATTAAAATAATTATTTAATTATAGTAGAAAAATGACAATAATTAAATAAATAAGCATTTATTTAATTATAGAGAGGAAGGGACTAATTAGTGAAGTAATTAAATAAAAAAAATTTATTTAATTAATCAAGGGAAGAATAAAGAAAAAAATGAATTAATTAAATAATTAAAAATATTTAATTATGCAAGTAGAAGGAGGAATTGATATTCAAAGGTGGGTTCATAGGCAAAGGATAATTTTTAGTGTCTACAATAAAAACCTTCTTCATTGCATTGAAAAACCCTAATTTGCTCCACAAATGATCATGCTTGCAACTTTTCTTCCGGTTCCTTTTGCATAAGCTCTGTTTATTTATTCCTTACAACATATCTTTGTGCCAAAGTCTGACACACTAGATATCCAGGGGGTTTGAACAATTTTTTGTTAATGCTCCCCCTAAGACCATGTTGGGTCTAATTTCCAGAGGAATTGTCTGCACCAGATGAGGGCACATACTCGCTTGATGTTACTAGCTCTTCTTTCTTTTTCCATATCTTGTTCATTTCTTGATTAACCTCATTCTTGTCAACTATCTTCATTGGTTCATTCTTCTTTACCGGATCAGATTGCTTTCCCCCTTTACTTTTGCATACTCTTGAAATATGTCCAAGTTTGTTGTTGTTGTAGCAAACAACATTTTTTTGATTTGTTTGATCTCCATTAACCCTTGATATGCACTGATTTTCTTTGTGTCCATACTTATTACATGCATAAGAGTATCCAACAAAGGATTGATTCATTCTACCTCCATTAAACCAATTGATCATCTGAGTTTTGTATTCACTAGCTCTATGTACAACTTTCTTGCATGCAAAACATTGCTTGGACAAGGAACTAGCATACTGGTTTACTCTACTTCTACACTCCATTGCCTTGTGACCAAATTTATTACATGAAAATAAAACACCATTGAAAGATGGGTACCTTTGAGCATTTGGATGTTTGATAGGCAGTCTTCTAGCAAAGCTTCTTGGATTTCTTCTTTATTTTACTTTATTTTGAGTCTTTTGATTTTCCACTGGGTTTGAGGTCTACATAGCCTTATAGCTTTCACTTACTTCCATTCCCAAACCACCTTTGTCTTTAGTTGGTTTTTTTCCTTCAATCAACTCATCAAGCTTCGTGGAGCTTGTTTTGAACTTATCTTCATAGAGTTTTTCTTTTTCTAGATCTGCTTTCAGGTTTACCACTTCTTGTTCAAGACTTGTGCATTCATTAGTCTTGATTTTCACCATTGTATTTAGACAATCTTCAATTCTCTTCTTTTCCTCCACTAGCACCTTCAAACTGATGATCTCTTCATTTGCTTGTTTTAATTGCTCACCTACTTCTCTATGTATTTCTTTGAATTTCTTCAATTGCTCTTTCAATTTTTGGATGCATTCATTTGCCTCATCAAGATTTTCTTGTAGATCTCTATTTTTATTTTCAGCCTTGTGAAGATCTTCAAGAGTAGCCTAGAGTTCTTCTTTGTCATCTATTTGTTCAATTTTCAAGATCTTCCTCAAGCTGTTAGGCTTCTTCAGAGGAACCAAGCTCTGATACCAATTGTTGAATACCCAAGATACTAGGAGGGGGGGTGAATCGGTATCTTAAACTTATTGAACAAACACCATCCAATTACTCCAATGCATATAATAGTAAAAATGAGCAAGAGCATTAGCAGAACATAAAAGCACTTAACACATGAACACCATAATTTTTACATGGAAAACCCAAAATGGGAAAAACCACAGTGAGGATTAGCTCACAATATAGTATAATTGGTTATAAGGTATTACAAAGGGTGGCTCACTGCCAGGACTCATTTTCCAAAAAGGGAGGCTCACTGCCTACAAAGATACAATGTAAAAATGGCTTATGGCTAGAGAATGAACTGATAAAGTTACACCTAACAAGTGTTGATTCAGTTCCTTTGATGCTTAGTAAACTGACTTTGCACACTTCATCATCTTCGCATACTTGTCTTCTTCTTTCACACTTCGCATCACATAAACAAACTCAAAACTATCCAATATATATATTTGACATATCCACAAGCATCAATTAGGTTGGCCTAATTAGATGCATCCCTTATTCACCAAAAAGATTAACTATCGACTTCAAACTTCTACAAAACCTTTCTAAAAACAATTCAATCATGTAGCATGCTACAACATGTCGGCATGGACCTGAGATAGGTCTCCAATACATCTGCAATACAAAATTAATTCATTACAACATCAACTACTCATTAGGTTGGCCAGGGATAGACCTAATAACAAGATGCAACAACAAAATAATGCCAACTTTCCATACAAGCACCTGTGCACATGAGATTCTAAACTTACAAGCTTCCAACATCCAAAAACCATTTCCCAAAACTGCAAGCTATGATATTCATCATCAGAGGATTGTAGACCAAAATATTAGAGGATAATAATTGCATACCGGTTCAGAGTACCAGATCAAGCTCTAACTTCAACTTTTAGTTGCAACTCATATAACATGGTGACATCAATGACAACACAAAAACTGCATAATGAGATGTTCTTGTTCATTCTTCCAACACCTCTGATAAAACAATTTGCATGAAAAATCATAAAGATTATCAACAAAACTGCAACATATCGAGAGGAGATGTTCTAGAGTCCCTTCAATGAAATGAACCACATTAAAAAACATCAAATTCATCGAAGAGACCGAATTATATAAAAAGCAACTTGTGGAAGTCCCCAGATCTAATAATACAAAAGGTAAATATTACATCGGTCGAAATTGAAAAGATATAATTTAATATAAGTTGGTCTCTTGGATACACCAAAGTAACAATGGAAATTCAAAGAGACAGTTTCAAGACTTCTCTGATGGATAGATCGAAGGGACTTCTGGATATCGGATTGAGTTGTTTTAAGTCCCTTTGATGTAACAAAAATTGGCGTATGATTGAATTAAGGAATTCATTGGGGAGAAAGATAAATATTGGTGAAAGAAAATATTTGTCCCTTCGACACAACAAAGGAACTTCCTCTCCCCATTAATATGTCAATATTTTGAGGAGAAAATTGACAGTGATGATAGATTAATCAATGACCGATATTCAAAAGCATTAATATTACTTCTGATGACAGGAAATTTGGCATCAGATGATATTTATATACCAGAGCCAAATGAGTTATACACCAAATCTTGGTTTTATTTGGTTTTGAAAATCCTTGAGCATCCAAAGAAAGAAGAGACAAGGAGTGAAGCAGTGATTGGTGAAGAAGGAACCTAAGAAGAAATTTTTGGTTCAAGTAAGTGCCTGAACTTGAATTAAGTTTTCCTAGTATCCAAACCAATTAAAATTGCAAGTAAGAATTAGGGTTTGCTTCATCCGCAAATTGATACTATGGAAAGCACATCTGAAACACCTGAGGCTAAAATACAAAAAATAGGAGTTCGACATTTAAATCAAGATTTGATTGATCAATTCCCTAGCTCCGGACCAAGGTCTAGGAGAAGTGCACAATTGAACCCCAAAGCTGAAAAATTAGAAGATAAATAGAAGGTTCTATGGGACACATGGACTCCAATGAGGGGTTATGATATGTTCATATATCATTACAAAAAAATGCATAGGCACCAGCCTGTATCTAACCTAGGGAGACTAAATTTGGGGAGCTTAGTAGTACCCAACTTATTTGTTAATGTGGAATTGATTAGGGTACTTGCAGAAAGGTATGACCCGCATACATGTATGATTTATTTTGAAAATGGGTCTTCCTTTGTTCCTATTACAAAGAATTATATTTCCACGGTGTTTCAATTGGACACAAGTGCAAATATGAAATTCAAGATTAGAGACCTTTCACAAGAGTATCACAATATGGATACTAGTTGTAAGAGATGGAGGTTTCCTTTGCATAGATCATGAGCTGAACGGAATCAACTCAAAGTATTTTCGGATGATGAAAGCCCTCTATTCTTTGTGAGCTTATTTAAAGAATATTTTTAGTATACTTACTACTTTGCTTGTCAAGTTCTGGGTTTGGATGCTCTTGCACTAATGTCCATAGCTCTAATGGTTTTTACAAATAATATACCAAATCAAGACGCTTTACCATTTGATTATGCTAAATATTTGGAAGATGATCTCAATAATACCCTCACCTCTATAAAAAATAATAATGAATGCATCTGTTTCAAACATTATTCAGTATTTATGCATCTCATCCTACATGAGGGGTAAACCATCAGAATATGGAGTGATCATTTGAGGATAAAAGATGTGGATGATAATGGAAGCATTAGGCATGTACAAATGTGGATTGTGATATGGGACAACAACTATGTTAGATCACATTATTTATACTTTGAAGAATATTTTGTGAGGCCACTTTACAAGCTTCTTGATCACCCTTGTGACTATAATTTGTCACCAAAAATATAGAAGTTTCTCCTACCTAAGGAGAAGGATCAAAGAGGGAAGGTCAACCATAACTGGGGAGATTGGTATGCTTATAATGATTTCACTAAGATCTGGGTGTATGGTTTTGAAGGAGCCCTGTTCCTCTTGCCAAAAATAGTTCCAGATAGGATAACATACTTGGAAATTATTAGGCAGATGGCTTATTCATACTTTTGAATCTCAAATGCTATAACAAGCATTGAATCATGTTTATTACACTTTTCTTTGGTGATTTTTTGTTGTTTCTGATAAAGGATATGAACTTATTAATAACAAATTAGAACATTATAATCTGCCAAAGGGAAATGAGAGAAAGGGATTCGACCCTAAAAAAATTATCAATAATGTCAAATTGAAACAAAATTTAAAGGGATATCAGCATGTGTTCTTTATAGAGGATGACCTAATTAGGAATGTATACAATAGAGTGATAATGGCAGAGGCTTGGAAAATGAGTAAGAATTCATTATACACGGGTTCTTTCCCTGAGGTTAAGGATCCTTTGGAAAAATTGGATAAAATACTTTTACATGAGGCTGAACTAACTATGGATGTTCCACCTTCTGTGTTCAAAAGAAGAAAAAGTGCTCCTCCAATCGAGGATGTTATAGGGATGCAGGTTGAGAATGTAGACCCATTATGCCATATCTCTCCATAGCTGACCCCAAATGTTAGTTTCTCTATTGATACATTTGTGGTAAGTGAAGAAGAAATTATGTTGCAAGTATGATGGAAGTATGAAGGTGTTTTCATTGATGTCAACTGGTTAACTGGTTCTCAATTGGTTGTTTTTGTCATTGATGTCATGGATAATGGTTATTGGTTGTAGAGGTTGAGGATATTGAGAAAATTATAATGAAGAAAGGTTGTGGGTGTTCAGTGTTTGCTCTACGTTTTGCTCTGGAATGGGTTTCTATGTTGATGAGGTTCTGAGGTATTGTTCATGGTTGTTGTAAGCTGCTATATCTAGATTTTGGGTTTCTGGATCGTTGAACAATGCAAGTTATGTTCACCAGTTGTGAACTATGTTTTTCTATGTATTTGGTTGAGGTTCAGGAGAAATGTAGTTGCTCCATATTTCTTATTGTTTGAGTTTTATGTCTTGTGGTTTTCAGGATAACTTGAAGAGACCATGTCAAAGTTAATTTTGTTATCTGGAAAGATTGGATTGTGTTAAGATTGTGTATGCTTAATTGTTTATGTGTTCTAACTGGATTGGTCGACCTTGTGTTTAACACTATTTTTGAAACTTATGGAAGCATGTTGAAGCATTTGATTGGGTTTCCCTCATTCTAATTCCATCATAGAATGTTTTGGAACTGACCTAATTTGAATTTGTAAATACAAGTGGTGTGTGGCTGACTTTGGATAAATTTCAAAGTTGAAGATGGTATAAATATAGATTGAAATGTTTGTGAAGATGAAGGAGAAAGCAAGAAAGATAGATGCAAGATAGATGTGAAACTGTGTGTATGTGAAGCGAGTTTCAGAAAATTAGTGTGAAATCTAATTGTTGAGGTTCCAAAAGTAGAGAGTTGAAGGTGCACTCTATCATTCATGCATGTCTGCAAGTGTTTGAGCTAGTTGTGTAAATCTCTATTGAATTGAGATTGTTTTTATCTCTATAACAAATCCCTTCTATATTCTTTGTAATTTTGTGGCAATGAGCCCTCCAGGTGGTAAACCCTTGTTGGACAGTGAGTCCTGATCTGGATAGTAAGTCATGTTTTGGCAGTGAGCCTTCTCTGGTAGTGAGCCTTAGTAATCGGTTTTGATATTATCTATATTGTGAGCTAATACTCATTGTGGTTTTTCCCTTATTATGCTTTCCATGTAAATCTGGTGTTATTGTGTGTGTGATATTTTTTTAATTTGTGCTTTTACACTTAATGATTAATTATACTAGCAGAGTAAAGGATTTGTGATTGATCTAATTTCTAGTGGAATTTTTTAAAGTTTTAATTGTTACAACTGATTCACCCCCCTCTCAATTTTCTTGTTCAAAAATTGGTATTAGATCTTGGTTCCTTGGAGAGGAGCTTAATTTCTCAAGGTCCGAGATGGTGAGCAAGTTCACTTTTGAGTATCCTAGGTTTGATGGAACTAATTATGCTATTTGGAAAATAAATATGGCAAGATATTTGGAACACTGTGGATATGATGTTGAGAAAGATTATAAGACTGCTTACACTCCTCCTACTAATGGTCCGAGTACAACTAATGAAATCAAGGCACATGAAGCAAAAAATAAGGAAAAGTTCATTTTGAAGAATAGTCTTTCACATTCCTAATTGATTAAAGTTCAAAATCTGAAGACTGCTAAAGAAGTCTGGGATGCTTTAGAAAAGATGCACGAAGGAGATGAAAAGGTCAAAGAAGAAAAGTTGCAAAATTTGGAGGCACTGTTTGAGATCTTGCATATGTCTGAAGATGAGAACATTAAATCCTATGCACAGAGAGTTGATGAGATGGTAGGTGGAATACAAGGACTTGGTGCTATAGTAGATGAATCTAGGATTGTGAAGAAGATTCTTGGAACTCTCCCTAATGCATATAGTCAAAAGGTATCTGTTATTGAGGAATTCATAGATTACAAAACTTATTCTAAAGATCAGTTATTGGGAACTCTAAAATCTTATGAAATGAGAAAGCCTAGCTTGAGAAATGGATTGAATACAAGAACTGCTTTCAAGGCTACAAGAGCTAAACATCTGGATGAAGAGAACCTCAATGAAGTAGAAGCCAACTTTGTAAGAAGGATGAGGAAAGGTTGTAGTAAGTATGAAGGTAAGTTACCCTTTAAATGCTTTAGTTGTGGAGGAATAGGTCATTATGCTTCAATATGTCAAGAAAGAGCTAAGAAGAATAAGCATAGATTAAGCAAAGAAAACAAAGGGAAGATGATTAAAATAGCATACTATGTGAATGAGGATGCTAGTATATCTGATGAAGAATTTGATTATGGAGATTTTGATGACAATGAATGCTTGTTCATGGCTATAAAAGATGAATCTAATTTTTCTAATATTGAAAGCTAGGTAAAATAAAATTCTCTAGAGAAAGTTGAAGATACTGTAATTTTTTCTCTTCATGCTAAACAAGAAAAGAACTACTGGGTTATTGACAGTGGTTGTTCACATCACATGACTAGTGACAAAATTAAGTTTGTTAAACTTGAAAAATATGATGGATTCTTAGTCATGTTTGGAGATGATATTGGTGCTAATATTTGTGGGATAGGTTCAATAAGTTTTGATGGAAAGTATAATACTGACGATGTCTACTATGTTAAGGGTTTAAGGCATAATCTTTTGAGTGTTGGAAAAATGTGTAGTAAAGGATATAATCTCTTGTATTTGAGGATGAGAGATGTGAAATTAGGAAAGGATCCAGAATAGTGATTGTTGTAGGAAAGAATTTTGAAGCAAATATATATCAACTTAAGGGTGTTGATGGACATGTTGGAAGAATGAAGAAGGTGATCTCAAGTTTTTTTTTCATTGATGCCAACACTATTTGGTATCTGGCTAAGTAAACCGTGTGTCTATACTGATCTGATATTTTGTTCCAAAAATCCTCTTAGTAAAAGGAAATTCTATGATTTTTTAATATGTTGCTGAGGAGTGTCAATTACAACTATAAACGAGCTTTCAACAATTTTGGTTGATTTGGCTGAGTTATCTAAGTGACAAAAGTTTGGCATTTTTTTGATTGACAGGGTTATGAACTGCTTATCTTATAAAAGTTTAAAGTGTTCCTTATTAGGTCCAAGCCAACCTAATTTTTGTTTCTTATGATTTCTTGTGTGAGCAAAAAGGAATTTTAATTTAAGCCAAAAAATCCTTTTGAATTATGCATTCAATTAGGCTAACCTAATTAATGTATAAAGATTAAGCTATATATGTGTGTGTGTGAAGTTGATGAAGAGGAATAGAAAAAAAATGACTGGTATGGTATACAGTCATGCGACAAGTGTTGTAGTGCAAAGGTTTTTGACAGTTGTTGTATGCCTACGATCAGAGCAAAAATTTTGGTATTCCACAGCTTAACTGAAACTAATCTTTGCACTTTGAAGGTGCACTTCTCCAGTTCACTTTTGGTAGTGAGTCATACCTTTTTGTATCTTGGAAATAAGGCATTTTGTATTCATGTTGAGCCTTTCAAGGATAGTGTGTTATGGGAGAGAGCCCTGTAATATCTTGTAACCAGTTATAATATATTGTGAGCTAATTCTCAACGTGGTTTTTCCAATTTTGTGTTTTCCACATAAAAATCCTCGTGTTAATGTGTTATGATTCCTTTTATGTTTTAGTTTAATTTTGCAACTAGATGTGGATTGATAATTGGATGGTTAGTAATTAATTGTGTTAGCAGAATACCGATTCACCCCCCTCTCAGTATTCAGTGTATTCAACAATTGGTATCAAAGCTTGGTTCCTCTGAAGAAGTCTTACAACTTGAGGAAGGTCTTAGAATTTGAATACATGGCTAACAAAAGCTATATGGTTCCTCCGGAAGAAAACTTTGGATCTAAGGAACTTCATGCTGCTCTTAAATAATTGGAAAAAAGAAAAGATGAGAAGGAAACTCTAAAAGGAAACTTAAAAGAAGCAAATGAATTCACCGGAAAGTTAAGAGCACAGATCAAAAATTTCAAGGAAAGGCATAGAGAATTAAGTGATCAGTTGAAAAAGGCTAATGAAGACATTACCAGACTGAAGGTGCAAGTAGAAGAAAATAAACAAATTGAGGAATGTCAAAAAGTTGAGATTCATAATAAAATTGATGAATGTACAAAGCTTGAACAAGAAGTAGTAACCCTAAGATCTGATCTAGAAAAAGTGAAAGCTCATGAAGAAAAATTCAAAACAAGCTCTACAAGGCTTGATGAGTTGATTGCATCTTATAAACCTTCTAAGGATAAAAGTGGTCTAGGACTTGAAGAAGGACAAAGCTCAAAGGAAAAACCAATTTCCAACAAAGTGGGCAATCAAAGGAAGTTTCAAGGCAATATTCATCAAATCAAGAACCAAAGGAACAATACTGGAAGGATTTCTATTTGACAACCTAATGCTCAAAGGTACCCATCTTTTAATGGTTTTTTTTTCTCATGCAATAAATTTTTTCATAGAGCAACACAATGTAGAATTAGGATGAACCATAATAGAATGAGTCAGAATGTCAGATTATTTGTTGGACAATGCTTTGCTTGCAATAAGGTTGGACATAGAGCTATCGAATGTAGAAGCCAAATAATGTTGAACAAATTTAATGCTAGTAGAAGGATTCAATATTTTCAAGGCTACTGTTACACATGCAATATCTTCAGACATAAGGCTAATTAGTGTAGAACAAGGATGAATGAAAATTAGTTTGATCAAAGATATGTTATATGCTACACTTGCAACAAACCAAGACATATCTCAAAATTTTGTAGGAGCAAAATTGGGAAGAAACCTAATCCTGAACAAAAGAACAAGTCTGTAATAAAGCAGATCCCATCGAAGTAAGAAAAGAAATGGAAAAGATTTGGAGGAGAAACGAAAAACCTAAGAAAAAGGTTTATTCAAATACATTTATATCTACATCTGATGCAAATAACTCTTCCAAAAACTAAAACTAGTAATGGCTTCAGGGGGAGTAGTTATAGAAAAATCTAAAAATCCCTTGAAATATTTGATGTCAAGTAGTGACACAACAATATGTGATGTGGGTCATCATTCTGAAGGCATTGGAAAAATATTCGGCAGAAAATAGGCAAATCCAGAGAATTGTAGAACCTTTCTTGGTTTATAGTGTGTTTCATAAAGTGTTTATCAACTTTAAAACTTGAAAGGTAATAAATGAAAATTAGGTAAAAATTCATAAGTAATAAAGCAAGAAACTAAGTGAAGGCAAAGCACATTTGTGCAATTGGGTAGAAGCAGTGCAAGATGAAGTGAGTTTGAAGGCGATTCATAGCATCATACATCAAAACCCTAGTTCTAGACAAGCAGAAAAGGTCTTCTCTACTATCTAAATTTTGTGGATTCTAAGTTGAAGGAACTTTTTGTTAAGCATAATCAAGTTGTTTGAGGAAAATGGCCACTCCTACTGTTGTGGAAATCTTTGAGAGACACCAACCTAGATTTAGAAGATCTTCATAGAAAGTGTATGAAAATGATCTTGTGGTTGCATTCTTGCACATTCTGAGCCATGTGCTACCCACTGAAGATACAAGAGCATATATTCATGGGAAGCTAGAATAATTCAATCACCAAGAGCTTAAGGATTTATGAAATAGTGAGTTGATGGGAGATGATCTACTACTTAAACTAGAATATGAAAACCTAGTTCAGATGAAGCTAAACATTTTTGAACTAGTTTCCAAAATTTTCTAGTGAGAGTGAGGCAAATTTTGTTAGAATGGACCTCAGTAGGGTTCATAGCAATTTTTTATGGACAAATGTACTAGGGGTTATCAACAAGGAGGAAATTCAAGCGATAACTAGTCTTTGCAATACTAGATCCATTCCAATTCTAAAGGTAGTGAAGAATGATGCAATCACAAGGATGATTGGTGCTACATTTCACAAAAGAGCTTTAAATACAAAGTCTATTGCAAACCTTTCCATCAAGTATGTTTCCATCATGATTGGGCATAAATCTATTTCTCTTACCGAGTGAATTTTGTATCTGCTATGGCAATTCACACCACATATGAAATGGTGGTGAATGGAAAATATTTTGGTCTTTGTGAGTTGCTTAGGCTACAACTTATGAAGAACCTAAGTATGAATAAGTAAAAGAAGAATCACTTTAAATTTGGTACTTTAGTTATTTGTTTGTTGTTTTATTTCTTAAGGGAGTTACTGAGAAGAAAAGGCATAATATGGAATGGAAACAGGTCAGTTGCTCATCATATTTTTGATCATTTGCACAATCTAGGAGATTTTAAGGCATATAACAATGTCTTGACTATATTCTTTGTAGTATTTTAGAATGAAATGCATGAAAGAGACCAGATTCCAAGGAGTCTAGTGAAGAAGTATGAGAAGGAGATAACATTTCTTGTAACTACAGATTAATGCATTATAGAGGCTATTGAGCCTAGAATTCGATGGATTGAACCATTGGGATATGAGATTGATGAACAAATGGTGGAGAGGTACATTTAATTTTTTTTAGTAGTCCTAAGGACCCCTCTCTACCTAGGCATGGAACATATGAGGAGAAATCTATTGAAGTTCATTTAGAGGCTACCACATCTAAAAGAAAAAAGAAAGTTGAAGCTTTCTTTCAAGGAAAAACTTTCTCTAAGGATGATATAGAACAACTATAGGAGGGCCTTGATGAAAGAAAATCTAAATCTATTGAACTACCTGTAGACATCCAAATTTGGACACTTAATTTATCCAAATTTATCACTTTTCATCTAAACATCCTCTTATCTGATTAAATTAAGTAATATTACTATTATTTAATTAATATCTTTAATTCTGCTAAATCCCTAAGGTATTTACCCTCCTTAATCCTCTTTTCATCAAATAAATTAAATAAATATTACATTTATTAAATTCCTCACATGTCATTTTCATCTAATCCTAATCCATTTCCTAATCTCTTCATTAAGGATGTGCACATGCCTAACCCTTGATTAGGATGTGTCACATCCTCCAACTTTTGCAAGTTGGCTTTTAATCCTAATTAGCCCCTAATTATCCTCTAATTACTGATTAATTAAGCCTAATCATTCTCCAAGGAATTTTTAATTCCTTTTTATTCCTCCTAGATTCACCTCTTTTATATGTGAATTTTTAATTCATTCCATCCTTCCAAGGCTTCTAGAACCTTGGACTTGTCACAATCTCCACATGTGACCAACCTTGGACTTGTCACAATCTCCACATGTGACCAAGTCCACCTTTTTGGAGCCCACCTTTTATCCTTTAGACTTTCCTAAGAATGTGAATTTTTAATTCACACTTATTTCCCCAACCACCTTTCCTTTTCCCATGTAGACTCCCACTTGGGGACAAGAAATCCCTTTTTGTGGAAATCTTCTCACTCCCCAAGGTGCATGTCCTTTTTCCACCTCATGTACCTTCTTGACAACTCATCTCCACATCCTATCCCCTTGGCCACTTCACCCTCACATGTCAAGATGTGAGGGCTTGTGGGTTCTCAACCCACCATAGCCCTTCATCTTGACCTTGTTGGATCAATCTTGACCATTGAATTCTCTAGAGAATTCAAGATCCTCTATAAATACCCCCTCCTCAAGGGCATTTTTAGAACACTTTTGATTTGAGCAACTACATGCTGCCCATTTGCTTTCCCAAACACTTTGCATTCTCATAACTACATGCTGTCAATTTGAATCCTCAATCATTTACCATCATCTAGCTATCTTTTTAATCATTTGCACCTCCAATCTTGCATTTAGACATTCAAGCAAGCATCTAAGGAGCACACAACCAATCCAAGCAAGGGCCACATCCTATCCCAAACACGTCGCAGAAGGGCGGCTACGCCCCTGTTTTCCGCAGAAGGGCGGCTACGCCCCCTGTTTTTCGAAGAAGGGCGGCTACGCCCCTGTTTTCCGCAGAAGGGCGGCTACGCCCCCTGTTTTCCGCAGAAGGGTGTCTACGCCCCTATTTTACTGTAGAAGTGCGTGTGCACCCACATGGCTCAAATTTCAACTTTTTACTAACACTTTTCTACAGAAGTGCGTGTGCGCCCACCTGGGCTTAAATTTCAACTTTTTATTAACACTTTTTTGCAGAAGGGCGTGTGCACCCACGTGGCTGAAATTGCACTTTTTGCTAACATTTTTCGCAGAAGGGCATCTACGCCCCTGTTTTCTGCAGAAGGGCGGCTACGCCCCTATTTTCCGCAGAAGGGCGTTTACGCCCCTGTTTTACTGCAGAAGTGCAATTGTGCTCTCCTGGTCACTGCAGAAGTGCGTCTACGCCCCTGTTTTGCTGCAGAAGGGCAACTGCGCCCCTTGGAAGGTAAAATTGGTGTTTTGATTTTCGATTTAATTGCTATTTTTCTCATTAACGTTGTTCTTGCAAGGATACATGTGTTTTGTGCTAACCTTTTGCAGCATATTCTTGTGAAGTTGATGGAGAAAGCGGGATAAAATATCTAATATTTGCTTGCAGGGCTATCCATTTGCTCAATGTTCTTTAAAATTATCCTTGTTGTTTGCATTAATCTAAGAACATAGCTTAATTAGAGGGAGTAATATCCGTTGCTTGTTGTTCTTGTCTTTTTGTGTTACCCTAAGGGAGTATTAGCTTGTTTTCGCTTTCCCCTTGCACTTCGTGTGAGCCTGGGGAGTAGTTGGAAGCGGTTAGTGCTTTCTTCATAGTGGGACCTACTTGGGGATTTCATCACCCCAAGGGACGATTCCAACCACGCGTACTGGCAGGGTATACAAAGGGGGGAGAGTGAAAGCTGTACCCCAATCTAGTCATGTCGTAATTGGCAGAGCGTCGAAGCTAGGGTGATACCTAGATAGACATGAAGAGTTGGTCCGAGCCCTTCAGTATCTCGCTGGGGTTCCCGACTCACGCTTATGACGGGCTGGTGTTCACGGTTGTGCCTCACGTACCGAGAGTATATCGAGGACTCCCTAGATACCTTGTGCATCCTAGATTAAGACCACTTTTGCCATACCCTTAACACTAATCATAGGGTTGTATTTGCTTGAGAGTGTTTTCTTGTGAGAAACTAGTGAACTCTTGACAATTTGGCCTTATCATTATCATTTTAAAGTCCTTGCCATAGCCATTTGCATCAAACCAAGCCTCTGTTCCACTACAGAAGGGCGGCTACACCCCTGTTTTCCGTAGAAGGGTGGCTACGCCCCTGTTTTCCGCAGAAGGGCGGCTACGCCCCTGTTTTCCGCAGAAGGGTGGCTACGCCCCTTGTTTTCTGCAGAAGGGCGGCTATGCCCCTATTTTCCGCAGAAGGGTGGCTACGCCCCTGTTTTCCACAGAAGGGCATCTACGCCCCTGTTTTGTTGCAGAAGTGCAATTACGCCCCTGTTTTGCTGCAGAAGTGCGTCTATGCCCCTGTTTTGCTGCAGAAGTGCGTTTATGCCCCTGTTTTGCTACAAAAGTGTGTCTACGCCCCTGTTTTGCTGTAGAAGTGCAATTACGCCCCTATTTTGCTGCAGAAGTGTAATCACGCCCTCCTGAACACTCAAAATCCCCCCATTTGGATTCATTCAGCCTTTAAACCTTCATTTCACCATTCCCAACCATTACCTCATCATCCCAAACCTTCGTTTTGTCACTTTAAACTTTCAAAAACCTCCATTTACCCCTTTTAAACCTCCATCTCATTATTCCAAACTTTTGTTCAACCATCCTAAATCCCCATGCATTCTCCATAATTATCCTTAACCCCCCATTCATTCTAATTTCTTCCTAATCCACCAATCATTTCTTACCATTTGCATCTCCAAACACCGCATATAGCCAAACCGTCCTAACCTTGTATTACTAAGTGGTTACCCGAATTGACTATAGCACTTGAAATTGATTATTAGTCTTTAACTTCAATCCCAATTAATTCGCTTCCATCTTGAGGTGAATTCGGTGTTGTAAGTTATCATCTTTGACCCAATCAATCCATTCCTACCTTAAGGTGGATTCGGTGTCGTAATCGCCCTCTTAATCAATTAAAGCTCTTGGTTATTAAGGGTAACTTCTTTTGATCAAACCCAAGGTCTCCCTCTCATTTCTTTCCATCCAAATTCGATCCAATCAAATCAAATCCAATCCAATTAAAATCCAATCAAATACCATCCAATCAAATCCAATCCAATCCAATCTAATCCAAATCCAATCCAATCCAATCAAATCCAATCCAATCCAATCCAAATCCAATCCAAATCCAATCCAATCCAATCAAATCCAATCCAAATCCAATCTAATCCAATCTAATCCAATCCAAATCCAATCCAATCCAAATCCAAATCTAATCAAATCCAATCCAATCAAATCCAATCCTATCCATCAGTCGATCTTATCAATCAACCTTATCCAATCCAATCCAATCACATCACCTTCGACCCAATCAATCTACTTCCATCTCGAAGTAGATTCGGTGTTGCAATCATCTTTTGATAATCAAATCTTATCATCATAATCAATCCCATCACATCATCCAATCATCCTAATTTGAGCTTTAGTCCAATCCTGATCTAAGCTTGACCAAAATCTCAATTTGAGCTTTAATTTGTTCCCATCCAAAATATTTTATCCATCCTCTTTATCCTGTCATCATCATGAATCCTCATCCTCCATCAATAGTAGTCAAGGGAAACCCTAATTATGTGGATGATGATAACGAAAGTCTTGTCGATCAAGAAGAATATGACATAGATCCCCTTGATGCTATCATCACTAGTAAGCTTTCTCCATCCACTTTCCACAATCCAATCACCCCTTCCAGCTATCCCACTATGTCTTCATCCATGCCTAATCATGCTCCTTATGCCCCCTTTGACAATGGATATCCAATATCTTCTTCATCCCCATATTTGTCATCTCCTTCATCTACATCATCCCCTTACACAACATCTACATCCTCTTATCCTCATCTTCCATCCCAATACTCCCATTACAATTCCCCACCCATGTCCCCCTATCCTAATCCTCTTTCCCAATCTTCCCATACTAATCCTACACCTACATATCCTAATCATAATCCACCATCCCAATACCTTTATTATAATCCATCCCCCACATCCTCTTGTCCCACTACACCACCTATATCCTCTTGTCCTAATCCACAATCCATGTCCCCCTATCTTAATTCACCACTCCAATATCCTTATCTTAACCCTCCATCCAATCATAGTCCTCCATCTACTCCTAGTCCTCCATCCAATCCCATTCCTCCATCTACTCCTAGCCCTCCATCCAATCCTAGTCCTCCATTTACTCCTAGTCCTCCATCCAATCCCATTCCTCCATCTAACCCTAGTCCACCAATCCATAATCCTTCATCCACTCCTACCACACCATCTCAACGTAGAGCATTCAAGTCCCTCACTCAAGAAATTCTCCAAGGACTTATAACAAAGAAGCCACCCCCAACTCGACATCTTGAAGTCATGGAACCATGCCATCCCAATCTATCATCCACAGTAACTAGTGACGAGACCCTTCTCCAATCAACACCTATCACTGATGAAACCATCACATCCTCTAAATCCACTGGGCCCCCATCTCCTACCATCACACCCTCTGAATCCACCAAGCCCCCATCTCCTACCATCACATCCTTTAAATCCGTTGAATCCATTGAACATCCACCTCCTACTCCAAGAATCATTGAACCCATCGATGACGCCCATATCCATTCTGATGACTGCATCGAATCCTCCATCCTTCCATCTCCCCAACTTAAAGAGTCTCTCCAACACTCTATTATCCTTCCATCCACAAAAGATGTGTCATGCCAAGAGTTTAATCCAAAGCATGCCAACATATCCCCTTCTCTAGATCAAGATCCTACCATCCTATCTAGTTCACCTCAAGATTGCAGTCCCCCATCCATTCCATCCCATGATCCCCTTGTCATTCAAGCTTCCACCACTCCATCTTCATCTCCATTGCATGATCCTGCTACCACAAATCCAGATCCTATCATATCCCCTAATCCCTCTCCTGATATCACCTATCCACATGCTGCTATCCCACCATCTCCCTCTCATGATCCCCCATCATCGCCTAAAACTGCTATACCTACACCGCTTGCATATCCCCTTGGTACTCTCACATTCTTCCATGGTGGCCTCCTCACAGAAGAAAAGCATAGTGTATTTACCGCCCATCATCCTCCACCTAATAATGGATTCGCATCATGTTTTCTGAATAACACAAATCCTATCATGGATCGCATGCTCAAGAAAATGAACTATCAAGGAAAAGGTTTAGGCCTTCATGAGCAATGTATTTTAGAGCCCATCCAAGTCAAAGAACAAGTCTGCATGCAAGGTCTTGGACCTATTTCCCAAGCCTCACAATCTAAAGATGTTGGTACAACCTCTAGACGTCCTCAACGAGCCTTTTCCAAATGAAATGTCGGCTCTTCCCATCTCCCCACTAAATCATATGTTGCCATCCCTACTCCTCTATCATATCACCTCAAAACCACCGTCCATATCCCTCCTTCATCCGCTCCATCCATTTTGGGTCCTTACATCCCTCCATCCACAATCTCCCATCCTTCATCTACTGCATCCATTTTGGGTCCTTACATCCCTCCATCCACCATCTCCCATCCTTTATCTACTCCATCCATCTTGGGTTCTTATGTCCCTCCACCTACTATGTCTGCTTTCAGTCCATATAACCCAAGATCACCTCTTCCATCTCATCCTTTCATCCATTCATCACCTATCCATTTCATCCATCATAAACATCCCTCTCACATATCCCCTAATTAGGATCAACAAAGGCACATACCCGCACATCCTCCATCTACACATAATCCCCATACTCCTACCTTCGTCGCTCCACATCATCCATCTCTTCACACCCATCCCATGGCTACTAAACGCACTTTGGACGCTAACATAAAAATGCATAAATCCAACCATCCACATGAATCCAACGCTTCCCATGTCCCCTCTAAAAGACATGGTAAAGAAAAGAAAAACAAAATCCCAAATCAAAATGAAATCTATAGCTCGCAAAGAGCCAGCAAAGCAAAGATCAAAACTATATGGATCCCAAAGAAAAAAGATGCAATGCCATCAAATGAACAATCTATAAGAACATCCAAAGTTGCTAATCCAAAAGCTGATTATACACCCCTTTCATCTCCTAAATCTATTTTGGGTCCCTATATCCCGAAATTCACCGCCCCATCTCCTCCATTACCCACACATTCTCCATCCAGTAATCCTCTTATCTTTTCACATCCACCCCCACATGTGCCAATGTTGGTCCTGAACACATCTCCCCATCACATATCCACCCCATCATTCTATCCATACCCTTTCCAGCATCCCATCCATTACCCCACATATCTCCCCCATCAAATCCCCCTAATTCATCCTTTTGCATAATCCATTTATCCTCATAAGGTTGTACCAACATCCAATAAGTCGGTTCGAACATGGGCTCTTACTACCTTGTATAGAACTTGATGCTTAAGTCCTTTATCCATATCCTTATCATGTATCTTCTAAATCCCCTTATCAACATCCCTATCTTTATCCATCTCCTTCCGCATACTATCCAAAAAAGTCCAAAAATCCAAAAAAAGTTCAAAATCAAAAAAGCCAAAAAAAAAAAAAAGAGAAATAATTAGTCCAATGGTGAAAACTTGGCAAACAAGCCTTGGATAAATCATGATGAAAACGCAACAGGCCATGTAAATCCCCATCTACACTTGGGGCAACTTCCTGATATGCATTCCCTCCATCCACTATGCTTCTCACTATGCACCCGTCTTCCTATTATCCGTCCTCTTCATAAATCCCCCCATCCCATCTATCTTCCGCATCCTACCATCATATCTTGTTTATCTCCCATTCCCTCCATCCTTCTTGTGATCTTGATCAAAACAGGGGCACCTATCTATACATGCTTTGGCCACCTCTTGGTATACATTCCCTTCCTCCATGCTCTATCATATTCCTTGGTCACTCATCCTATCCACCTCTAGTTATCTCCTTTATCTTCCCATCCACTCATCTCCCATCCCTCATGCCTCATCATATATGACATATCTAGAGTGGGGGCATCTGCTTCCTTTGTGACATAGTCCTTGGAGACATCATCTAGCATAACATCCCTTCCATCTCCTCATCCTTATCTTCATATCCATCTATCCTAGCATCCCTTTCATCTCCCAATCCTTATATCCCTATCCCTCTATCACAGCATCCCTTCCATCTCCCCATCCTTATCTTCATATCCATCTATCCTAGCATCTCTTCCATCTCCCAATCCTTCTGTCCCTATCCATCTATCATAGCATCCCTTCCATCTCCCCATTCGTATCTTCGTATCCATCTATCCTAGCATCCTTTTCATCTCCCAATCCTTCTGTCCCTATCCATCTATCACAACACCTCTTCCATCTCCCAATCCTTCTGTCCCTATCCATCTATCATAGCATCCCTTCCATCTCCCCATCCTTATCTTCATATCCATCCAAACAATCCCTCCCATCCTTCATCCATTCTTCCATCTTTATCCTCATCCCATCTCACAATCCCTTGTCATTGGTATTTGGCTATAGGCCTCCTTCCATGCAACCCAATGCCCTTTTATCTCATCGCCCTCACTTTTGCTTCTCTTACACATCTTTTCAATCTCTTATCTTTTCTCCGTGTTCATCGCCCCATCCCCCTTTTTGCTTTTCTTTGTCACGGTGACTCCGCTCCTCCCGAGTGGTGTCCCACCATCCCTCCCGGGCGTGTCGCCCGTCCGAGGCATCTCCGCCCTCTAGGGCGTGCCCGGAGTCGGCGTCCCGCCCGGCTGGGGCGGCAATGGCAGCCCCGTCTCGGGGCGATCTCCCAGCCAGCAGAGGCGTGTGCCCCAATCACGGGGCATCTCAGCCCCCATCACAGAGCGTCTCCGCCCAGCCGTGTGTCGCCACTAGCGACTTTGGTATCACCTTCTTGTGGTAGCCCTATCCCGCGAAAACTTCACCTTTTACTCTCTTTTCAAAAATTGATCCGACCCATTTCCTAATTTTCCTCCTTGCGAACAAAACCCATGTCTTGAAATTTTCAAATTTGATTTTTGATTTTTACATCGAAACTTCCGGAGGCCATAACTTTTGACTCAGGTGTCCGTTTGAGCTGAAATTTGACGGGTGGTTGTGTTATGAGATAACAAGTGGATTTCCAACTGGTTTCTTTAAAAACCATTGGAACCCGTTTTGACCCATTTTCGGGGCCTCAAACTTTCATCTTGACCCTCAAAATCCCAATTTAGTGTTTTTTTCCAACATTTTGAAAAATTATTTTCACTCATAACTCAAAATACATATCTCAAATTTGGGATGTTAGTTGGCAATTCATCCTATCTCACCAATGGGCATTTTTTGAAAAAATTTGGGACTCTCAAACATATGACCATGAAGTTTTCTAAAATGGAAAAATTTGACAATTTTTGAAAATTGCCAAATTTGGAAAAATCTGCTTGTCAACACCTTACATCCCTTAAGCCTCCCAACTCGGTGTAGAATCAATCCAATCATATCCTTAAATCATTCTATTCTTCAATCCAATCCTCATCTGAGCTTTAATCTTATCCCAACCTGAGCTTAGCCAAACCCCTAATCTGGGCTTTCATCCATCTGTAGTCAATGTCTTTGGATACCGAACAAAGTCTTAAGATCCCTCCCTCCATCTTCTTCACTTTTGTCCTATTCATCTATTCTAATCAATTCATTCACTCATTCCATGTAACCATTGATCTTCTTCAAACCTTCATCTATCATCTCAACACTTCATCAAATCTCCTATCATCTCTAACATTCATCAAACCTCCTTCTATCATTTCAAACTCTCATTCCATAATCTTGATCAATCGTTTACTCATTATGAGTAATCTTCCACCTGTTCCCACCTTTCACCTTCTAGTTCCAAGAATCAGTCATCTATCCATTTGGTCACCTTTTCCTCATCCAAATCCTTATCCCTCTATCCAATCCACCCAAATAATCCTTTTCCTCCCCCCATCCTCTCCCCTCCCCTCATCCCATCTCATAATCCCTTGTCATTAGTATCTAGCTATAGGCTCTTCCCCACACAATCCAATGTCATCTATCTTATCATCATCACTTCTGCTTCTTTTGCACATCTTTTCTATCTCATCGTTCATCATTTCATCATTCATCTATATGGCACATCATTCGCCCACTTCATCTTGGATGATTTGGATAACTATCCCATCCCTGAGCTTTATATAGTCACTATCCTCCAATCCAATCCAATCCAACAGGTCTATCTTGTTCCGTCGTGTTAGTTCTGTCATTTTAACCCCTTATTTAGGGTTATCTCATAATCTTTCATCAATCGCTTGTCTATGGCCTTTTGTCGAACTACGTTGCCCCTGTGTGTTCACGTAGGCAAGGTCGATCACTTGATCCACCCCTGGGGCTCCTCTATCATCTATTGTCTATCGTCTATCATTCCATCATCGATCTTCATTGTCCACTTGGCTCCTCTATCATCTAGCATCGGTCTTTCTACTTTCTCCATCCACTCCTTTATCATTAGTCTTTGCTTTTGTCCCTTCAGTCATTGTCATCTGTCATCAGTCTTCATCGTCCTCCTTTTATCCATGGTCTGTCGTCAACCTCTTGTCGAACTACGTTGCCCTTGCGCTTTCACGTAGGCAAGGTCGATCATTTGATCTTCCCCCGGGGTTCCATCCATCATCGATCTATATTGTCCACTTTTCTCCTGTTCTCCATCCCATCTTGGTCATCCATCGAAATCTCCATCATGGTCAGTCGTCAGCCTTTTATCGAACTACGAGGGCTCTGCACTTCCACGTAGGCAAGGCTAATCTTTGATTGGCCCCCGAGCCCCTCGGTCGCTAGGATGTGTTAGTCTCCTATCTTGTGTCATGTCTCTCATGTCGTGTCGTCAAGCTATGCCCTTATCTAGCTAGTTCTTAACAAACAAGACCCACTTGTATCAACAAATCCAATCAGTTTTGAATATCCTACGTCATATCGATCTTTTAGCTTAGTATCCATCATCGGTCTCAACAGGATGCATCCTTCCTAACAGACCTCATCAATCCCATCCATCCCCTTGATCCTATGGCAAAGGACGTTTGAAATTGATTGCGATCTTTTGATGCTTTTGGCTTTTGTTTATCATTTGAGCTCCCTATCATCACTTGTCAAGCCGCCATAATCCATCATATTATGGTGTGTTTTGATTGGTCAACATAGGGGCATATCTTGATCTTTTATGTCTATTTTTGTCTTCTTGGTTGTCCCACATAGTACCCACCAAGATCCCTGAGGTCTTGTGTTATGCTAGGGCATCCTTTGTGCTTGTGGTTATCCCAATACCTGGCCCGGCCAAAGTCATCATGACTTTGGGGTGTTGGGATAGCCTTCTTATTTGTTATGTGTGTTTTATGCATTAGACACTAATCCACCTTGGTTCTTCATACCCTGGCATCTTGTGTCTTATGCTATAGCAAAAATCAGTGCTCCGAAGATGGCAAATTGCATTAGGACTGCATTTCATTCTCCATTCCATCATCTTGCATATATCCCCCATCTTCTTATATATCACAATCCCCCCATCCATTCATCCTTCATCCTTATCTCACATCTCTATCCAACCCCAATCCATTCCATTTAGCCTGACTCATCTAATCATATCCTTGGTCTTGTCCCCAGTCTCGTTACTGGCCTTGACCCATCATCATCATCATCCATTATTATCATTCCCTATCCCTTTGGTGTTGTTTTGGGATGTATCCTTCCCTCATCAACAACACTTTCATCATCATCAGGAGTTATTCTTCCCTATCCTTTAGTGGTATTTTGGGATGTATCCTTCCCTCATCAATACCACTTAGTGGGATGTATCCTTCCCTATCCTCATGGTGTTTTGGGATGTATCCTTCCCTCATCAATACCACTCAGTGGGACGTATCCTTCCCTACCCTCGTGTTGTCTCGGGATCCTTCATTCCCTCATTGACAACACTCCACCTATCATCAACCTATTTTGGCTTGTACCTTAACTGGGGCAACATCACCTTTTGAAATCCATTTGTGCTTCATCCATCTCCATATCACTTACTCTCTTACCCATCACCTTGCATCATCTTCCTCATCTCCCCTTGTATCACATCATCTATTTTGAGAGCACACACGTGTTCTCTTCAACCCGCATTTTCTTTGTCCTAGTCACTCCTTTGGATGACTGGGGCATATTTTCCAATCTAACCATCTTCTTCTAGGTTCTATATTTTAATATTCTTTGAAATGATGCTACTTCATAGCACCATCTCAAAGAGGGGAAAAATGTAGACATCCAAATTTGGACACTTAATTTATCCAAATTTATCACTTTTCGATCTAAACATCCTCTTATCGAGTTAATTAAGTAATATTACTATTATTTAATTAATATCTTTAATTCTGCTAAATCCCTAAGGTATTTACCCTCCTTAATCCTCTTTTCATCAAATAAATTAAATAAATATTACATTTATTTAATTCCTCACATGTCATTTTCATCTAATCCTAATCCATTTCCTAATCTCTTCATTAAGGATGTGCACATGCCTAACCCTTGATTAGGATGTGTCACATCCTCCAACTTTTGCAAGTTGGCTTTTAATCCTAATTAGCCCCTAATTATCCTCTAATTACTGATTAATTAAGCCTAATCATTCTCCAAGGAATTTTTAATTCCTTTTTATTCTTCCTAGATTCCCTCTTTTATATGTGAATTTTTAATTCACATTCCATCCTTCCAAGGCTTCAAGGCTTCTAGAACCTTGGACTTGTCACAATCTCCACATGTGACCAAGTCCACCTTTTTGGAGCCCACCTTTTATCCTTTAGACTTTCCTAAGAATGTGAATTTTTAATTCACACTTATTTCCCCAACCACCTTTCCTTTTCCCATGTAGACTTTTGAGGAATTCTAAAATTCCTCAAATGTCCCTTTCACTCCCCACTTGGGGACAAGAAATCCTTTTTTGTGGAAATCTTCTCACTTCCCAATGTGCATGTCCTTTTTCCACCTCATGTACCTTCTTGACAACTCATCTCCACATCCTATCCCCTTGGCCACTTCACCCTCCACATGTCAAGATGTGAGGGCTTGTGGGTTCTCAACCCACCATAGCCCTTCATCTTGACCTTGTTGGATCAATCTTGACCATTGAATTCTCTAGAGAATTCAAGATCCTCTATAAATACCCCCTCCTCAAGGGCATTTTTAGAACACTTTTGATTTAAGCAACTACATGCTGCCCATTTGCTTTCCCAAACACTTTGCATTCTCATAACTACATGCTGTCAATTTGAATCCTCAATCATTTACCATCATCTAGCTATCTTTTTAATCATTTTCACCTCCAATCTTGCATTTAGACATTCAAGCAATCATCTAAGGAGCACACAACCAATCCAAGCAAGGGCCAATCAAAGAGGTATCAACACCAAGGGAGGTAAAATTGTTTGTGTTTCATTTTGTTTACATTCCTTTTCGTTGTATCACTCTTTTGGCTAATCTTGAGGTGTCCTTGGTATTTTGTTTTTCATATTTCTTAGTTGTTTTGCTCATTTAGAGAAGTATAAATATTAGGGTATACACTACCCTCTGGACCCTCAAAATCAGGAAGACTATCTCCCGGTGCTACACCAACACCTATCTCTAGTACTACTAATATTGAGAAGGGAAAGAGGAAAGAACAAAGTCCCCATGCATCAATTGATGTCGCTACCCCTACCAGTCCTAGTACCTGGGCATCTAAGAGAAAGGTCATACCTCTTGCTACACCATCTGCTACTTCAAGAAGAAGAGTTAAACAAAAGGCCATCAAGAAATAAAACCTGAGTTATGTTGTTTAGGAAGAAATAGAACTTGGCATAGAGGAAGATAGTTAGCTAAAAAGAAACAAAAGGAGTAGTACCTCCTATGTAGAAGCTGAAACTAGAGCTAATATCTCCACAGATGACGAGACGGAGGAAGAGGATGATACTTACTGAATCCATGTACATAAAAAGAAGAATGAAGAAGGCTCATCTAATCCTATGGAGGACATTTCTAGATCTCCTCTGGTAAGTGATCATCCATCTCTAAATCTAGGATCCCTAGTAAATAATTTGATTAACAATGATCTCATGTCAACTACTGAGTTATTTGATAAAGTTAATGATGAAGGGAAGGAAACCATCATAAATGCACTCATTCAGTAAATAGCTATTTGTAACATAAGTATAGAGACCATACAGTCCAAATAACTAAAAATTCCAAGGAAGCATTAGTATATAGAAGGCAAGAGGTTGTGAGTACTGAAGATAAGATGAAAAGTGATGCTATAAATTCTCCTGGTTAATCTCTTTCTGAGGTAGAAGCTTCCAATCTATTAAAAGAATGATCTAATATGTTTAGAGTCAAGCAGAGAGTTAATATGTTAATGACTAAGGAGCAAGAGAATATGGAAAAGGTGAGACAAGAAACCTAGGATGTAATTGAAGAACTAGAAAGGATTTATGGGACAAGAACCAACTCTTCATCTCACACAACACAATAAAAAATGCATATTGATGCTACAAAAGTGATGGATAATCCATTCTTGGAGATTGTTGGTGAGATACATGGAAATTAAAAGACTCTTTCCCATCCAACTGACACAAAAGAGACAACCAGCAAAAGGTTTGATGATCATCATAAAGATCATTCTGGTGATAAGCAAGAAGAACATCAAGAATCTACCAGAAACAAGGATGAGAAAAACAAAGGTGAAAGTGAAGGGAATAAGGACAAAAAGAAGAATAATGACAAGGATGATGAGGATTATGAGGATAAAAGGGAGAAAGAAAACAGAGAAAAATCCTCTAGAAAGTCATCCAGAGAAGAAGAAGAAAAATAAAAGGAAGAAAAGAAGAAAGAGGAAGACAAGAAAGCTATTCTGGCTGAGAAGAGAAAAGGAGAAATTCCCAAAGGTTTTGAGCTATCAAAGCCATCCGGAGAATCATTTAGAAGTACCCTTAAAGGTCTTCTTTCAAGGCAAACTGTACTTCAACCTGTGCTTCCACCCCAGCTAGTTAAGCTACCATCATATCCAGGTTATGTGGACTTGACCAAGATTACACCTAGTAACCAAATAAAACTAAGTGGCACTTTTCTCACCTCTGTCACATAGGAAGCTATGGAGTCATATCAAAAGGGAAATGAATTGATAAATGAAGCTATTAAAGCTTTATAGGAGTTAGCCCCCAGTGTTACAACTGAAAAATCCTTAGCTCCAATTGAAAATCTAAAGCTTATAGTTGATTCCATCAAAGAGTACACATCTAACCTCAAGGTACAAACTACAAAAGAAGTCGAGTTAAGTCTGCCAGAGTAAATACTGTTGTTTTTGCAAGACAAGTGTACAATTGCACATGATAGGGCTTTGCAAACTTTGAAAGAAGTAAGAGAATGTGATGAGGAAGCCTAGCTTCTATTTGTCTATTGCATGAAGTGTCCTAAAGTCACTCGAGGTATCAAGGAATTAATGGACTCGATTGAGTCTCAACTTGCAGATGCCTCTAGAGATTATTAGATTGCAGATGATAGAAACTATGTTGGATGGGTTTCTACTATAGATCTTCAAAGAAAATTTTTCATCCTACAAAGGCAGAAAGAAGATGCTATGAGATGGTATGCCCAACTTGGAGACTTGGTTATGTCCAAACATGTCTCTATATCAAATGCATTGATGGAAGTAGAAAAACTTGAGAAGATGAACATTATTCCATCCACTTCAGAAGAGGGAGAAGAATGCCTGTGGAATTAAAATCTCTGCACAAAACTCTTTCCAAGGAAAAAGGATTTTGGGATGATGGAAATATAGCTTGGGAAGCGATTCTCAAGGAGTTATAGGGTGCCCCCAGTTCTTGATTTGAAGTTTTTTTTCCCAGTCCTTTGTCCTTGATGTCAAAGGGGGAGAAGAGGAGAAGATTCTATATAAAGAGTGTTAAGTTATGTTTTGGTGTTCCTGTATATATGATAGGGGGAGTTGAGTACATTATTGTTGCACAATATTTTGTTTTGAAGCAAGTCTCATTTTTGGCACATGTTGCCATCAATGAAAAAGGGGGAGATTGTTGGAAGAATGAAGAAAGTGACCTACGGGTTTGTTGTCATTGATGTCAACACTATTTGGTAACTGGCTAAGTAAACTGTGTGTCTATACTAATCTGATAGTTTGATCTAGAAATCCTCACAGTAAAAGGAAATTCTATGAGTTTTTGATATTTTGTTCAGGAGTGTCAGTTACAGCTATAAACGAGCTTTCAACAATTTTGGTTGATTCGGCTAAGTTATCTAAGTGATAAAAGTTTGGCATTCTTTTCGTTGATAGGGTTATGAATTTCTTATCTTATAAAAGTTTAAAGTGTTAATTATTAGGTTTGGGCTGACCTAATTTGTGTTTGTTATGATTTGTCTTGTGCACCAAAAGGACTTTTGACTTAAGCTGACAAATCCTTTTGAATTATGCATTCAATTAGGCCAACCTAGTTGATGTATAAAGATGAAGCTATATATGTGTGTGTGTGTGGTGGTGATGAAGAGGAATAGAAAAAAAAGGAATGTTATGGTATGTAGTGATACAAAAAGTGTTGTAGTGCAAAGGTTTTTAACAATTGTTGTATGCCTACGACCAAAGTAGATTTGTTGGTATTCCAGAGCTTAACCAAAATTGATCTTTGCACTTTGAAGGTGAAATTCTCTAGTTCACTTTTGGTAGTGAGCCATGCCTTTTTGTATCTTGGCAATAAGTCATTTCATTTTCAAGATGTGATCCTTTCAAGGATAGTGTGTCCTGGCAGTGAGCCTTCTAATATCTTGTATCCAGTTATAATATATTGTGAGCTATCCTCGCCGTGGTTTTTTCCATTTTGGGTTTTCCACCTAAAAATTCTAGTGTCAATGTGTTATGATTCCTTTTATGTTTTGGTTTACTTTTTCACCTAGATGTGGATTGATAATTGGATGGTTAGTAATTAATTGTGTTAGCAGAATACTGATTCATCCCCCTCTTGATATTCAGTGTATTCAACAAGATAGTGCTTTATGTCTTAGATTAATGACAGTTGGTTATGGCACCATAGGATGTGTCATATGAATTTTGATAATATGGCGAGGATCAGTGTAGTAGAAGTCATAAGAGATTTATCAAGAATTTTCAGTTTGGAAAGCAAGCTAGAAACAACTTCAAATCAAAGGAAAAATCTACTACCAGACTATTGGATTTTATTCATACAAATCTATGTGGTCCTACAAGAGTCAGAAGTCTACAAGGTGAAAGGTTCTTTATGCTTTTGATTGATGATTACTCTAGGTATACACGTGTTACTTTTCTTAGAGAGAAAAATGGTGCATTAGATAGATTCAAGGTATTTAAGGATATGGTTGAGCATGAAGTAAATTTGAGAATAAAATTATTGAGATCTATCAGAGGTGGTGAATTCACTTCCCATGAGTTTAATATTTTTTGTGAAGTTCATGCAATAAAAGGACAGTTATAAACTCCTAGAACTCCTCAGTAGAATGGAGTTGTTGAAAGATATAAAAAAATGATTCAAGAAGTTGTTAGATCAATGATTACTGAAGCTGGACTACTGGAAGTTTATTGGAGAGAAGTTATTCACACTGTTATTTATGTGTTCAATCGAGTTCAAGAAGAATCAATACTAAGACCCCCTATGAGCAATGGTGTGGAAGAATTCCTATTGTCAAGTATTTCAAGGTATTTGGAAGAAAATGTTATATCAGATGGGACAAAAAAAATTTAGGGAAATTTGATGCTAGATGTGATGAAGTCATATTCCTTGGATATTCTACTAGAAGCAAAGCTTACAGATGTTTCAATAAAAGACTAAAATAGATTGTAGAAAGTACAAATGTCAAGGTTAATTGGAATAGAGCACCTTGTTGCTCCATTAGGATGAGTTAGGTCTAGGTAGAGTCATGATAATGTTAAATAAGGCCATGATAGGCCATTTTGTAATGTTGGTTATAGTTTAGAGGTCATTGTGGGGATTTTAGGTAAATATTTCTATTTTGCAATGAAATAAGTTGAGGCACAACGAGGAAGTAGATGGATGTAGCAAATGCAGATACAAGATGATGTGGAAAGAAGAGGACTATTTTGCATGAGCAAATCCAAGCCAAAGGTGAAGATGAAGATCAATGGAGCAAAGCATGGAAGACTACAAGGAGGAGCATAAAAGTGTTGGAGATCACAAAGTTATTGCAGGTCAAGAGATGAAGACTTCTAAGGGACTTGGAAAGATTTTATGGTCAGGTGAATGGTACAGAGCACCTTGTTGCTCCATTAGGATGACTTAGGTCTAGGTAGAGTCATGATAATGTTAAATAATGCCATGATAGGCTATTTTCTAATGTTGGTTATAGTTTAGAGGTAATTGTGGGGTTTTGCAAAACAATGTCAATTTGAAAATGTTGCAAAGTTCAAAATTTGAAGGTTAGAGGGAAGCCCAATGGTCATGGGCAGTTGTAAGGTAGTTTTAGGCATTGGTAGAAGTTAGTTGAGTTATAAATATGTTGTAAACTTGATGTGGATGGTTGTTGAAGAATTTGAAAGTGAATACCAATCAAATATCTCTGTTTTACAATCATTTTTTGTGTAATTCCTTCATTTCCAGCCTGTGTACAGGTCCGTACAACAATATTATTCTCGAAGATGATTTAAATTTGTTTTAGGATGATGTTAGCTTTGTTTTGAATCTTTTCTTGTGGTATTCTATTGAGTTTCAAGCCACTTAGTGGTAGATTTCTAAAAACTAGTTTGTAACTGCCATATAAGGGTTTGAAAGTTTAATATGTTGAATTAGGCCATTCCACCTATTGTTCAGTCTATGTATCAGTGGAATGGGCCTATTGTAAGTAGGTTAGGGTGTAGGAATAAGAATATAACATTGGTGAAGGCATTTGATGTGGTTCTCAACACTGCCCCAATTGGAAACATAGGTTTTACGCCTTAATATCTGTTGGATGTTGTGGTTGTGTTGTTGATATGTGGTTGTCATTGATGTCAACACTATTAGCATAAATTCATTTGAAGTTGTATATGTTGAGGATATTGAGAAAATTGTAACAAATGAGTTGCAGGTTGTCAGTGGTGAAGTTAAGTTCAATATGTCAGTTATTTTTGTACGTTGTTGATCAGAGGTTGTGGACTAAAGGGTTTGTTGTTGAGTGTATCTAGTTTATCCACATCGAGTTTCAAAGATCCACATGAATATTTGATCAAGTTATGAAGATTTTCCTTCTAGCAGTTTTTTTGTTGCTTCAGTCGGTGTTCCTAATTGAAGATGATGCTATTTTAGTTAGTGTAGTTGTTGTAGATGCTTCTCTTGTGATTCATGATGCTTGTGGATACTTCTAGATCATTCTATATCTCTGTTGCATATCCACATTGATTGTTGTGCTCATGGTTGGCAATTTTCTCTTGCGTGTTCATGTTTTTCTTGTTCTTGGCCGACATAGTGTTTGTAGCGTGTTGTGGATTTTTGATGAGAAATTAATTGAAGTGTTTTCATGTTGGAGATGTTGATTTAGGTCCTCACTAAGCTATGGGTGACCTTGTTTGATTCACATTGTTAATATTTAATGTTTTGGGCCGATAGTTTATATTCATTTTATTATTTTTGTTGAGGCCGACATGAAGGGATGAAATTTCTTGCTACGAATATATAAGAGCGATTGTTTATTCAAATTGTAGAGTGTAAGAGGGTGCAAGAGTGTGTGAGTGTATGCCAGAGTGTGCTTGTATGTGTGAACATCATTCAAAGGCAGAGTAGAGTGTGAAGAAGTGTGCAGAAGAGTAAAGAATTGTTCATGTGCTTAACCGGAACTGTAATCAGGCATTAGCAGATGTTATTCTCTCAGTTCAAAATCCAGATGGTTGTAATCTGAATCTCTTTGTAAGACAGTGTGTCCTCCTTTGTAATTGAGCAGTGAGCTCTAGGAAGTGTGCCTGAATGCATATGCATTCCCCATATTTCATTTTCATTATACTTTTAACAGGGTCTAATCTTGTGGACTGACCTCCACTGTGGTTTTTCCCCTAACAGGGTTTCCACGTAAAAAATCTTGGTGTTATGTTTGTTTCTGAAGTGTTGATGATTTATCTTTTCATGGTTAATTATCAGATCTGAGAATAAGGTTAATAAGTTGAATAAGTTTTGAATTTATGAGACAATTGATTAACCCCCCTCTCAATTGTCTACCCTTGTATTGCCAACAATTGGTATCAGAGCAGGTTCCTTTGAAGAAGTTTAACAACTTAAGGTGATCTGAGATGGAAAGTTACAAGAAGGATAGTCTGAGATTTTATGGAACAAATTATTCTTTGTGGAAGACTTGAATGGAGTGCCATATGAGATGCATTGGTGAACCCTACTGGAGCATTACAAGTAATATGTATATTATTCTACATAATGGTCCTACTACTTCTGTTGAGATTAGAGATGTTGAGTATAATATCTGGTTTAATGAAGCTTTGTTGAGTGCTTTGATTGATTATGAGATGACAAATGTATGGATTTGAAGAATGTTCATGAGATCTAGAAAAAGTTGAAAACCTTGTATGAAGGTGATGCTAATGCGAAGATTGCTAAGTTGCAGATTTTGAAAGGGAAATATGAAAGGTTGAGAATGAGTGATGATGAGAACATTAATACTTTCATGCAAAGAGTGAATGAACTTGTGTGTGGTATTATTTGTGTTGGTGGAAAGATAGATGAATCTAAGATTGTTGCTAAAGTGCTTAGATCCTTGCTCGATTCTTACAAAGCAAAATCTAGTGCTATTGAAGAGCTCCAGACTGTAACAAACATAACTAGAGATACATTGGTTGGTAAGCTGACTGCTTTTGAGTTGAACGAATTTGGTGATGCCCTTCCTAAGGTTAAATATGTATTTAAGGCTACTACTTCTAAAAGAGATAGACAGAGATATGATCTAGGTGAAAGTTCATCTAGAAATACATTCAAGTATGAGGATGAAATCAGACAAATTGAAGAAGAAGAAAGAGAGCTAGAAGAGCTAGAAGCACTTATTGTCAAAAGAGTACTGAGAGGAAAGGTAAGTATGAAGGAAAATTGCCTCTTAAATTTTTTTCTTGCAATAAGATAGGTCATTTTGCATCAAGGTGTCCATAAAGAGCTCCTAAACCAAGACATAACAAGCCTAGATTTCAAAAGAAGTGTTACTATGTTGTTGATGAAGGTGTGACAAATGATGAATCTGATAAAGAAAATAGAAGTGATGATGAATTGGTATTTATTGCTATCAAGGAAAATAATCATGTATCTATTGAATCTCCTTGTTGTACAAATGTGGAGAAAGCCCTAGTTGCTCAAGTTGAAGTAAAATATGAATGGGTAATTGACAGTGGATGTTCACATCATATGACAGGAGACAAAAGTAATTTTGTAAGCTTGGAAAAGTATGATGGTGGTGTTGTGAGATTTGGTGATAATACATCTGATGTGGTCTGTGGAAGAGGTTGTATTTCTCTTGATGGTAAGCATAATATTGATGATGTTCTGTATGTGGAAGGCTTGAATCATAATCTTTTGAGTGTTGGTCAAATGGTTGATAAGGGATACAATCTTTAGTTCAAGGATGGAAAGTGCAGAATATTGAGTTTCGGAAATGAAATTGCATCAGGTATAAAAACAAAAGGTAATATCTTTCACTTGAGTGTTGCTAGTAAAAGTTGTTTGATTGCTCAAGTTGATGAAAGTTGGTTATGGCATAGGAGATTGTGTCATGCTAACTTTGATAATATTTTCAAGATAAGTTCCACTAAGTCCGTGAGAGATCTACCTAAGTTGGTGAAACCTACTAATGCAATATGCAAGGAATTTCAGTTGGGAAAGCAAACTAGGATTTCATTTTAGAGTAAAAAGCATTGTTCAAATGAATTGTTAGAGCTTGTGCATACTGATCTGTGTGGTCCCTCTAAGGTCAGAAGTTCACAAGGTTACAGGTATTTCATGTTACTCATTGATGATTATTCTAGAATGGTATGGGTCACTTTCTTAAGGGAGAAATCTGATGCACTTGAAAAGTTCAAGATCTTTAAAGCTATGGTTGAGACAGAAATAGGTTTGTAGATTAAATGTTTGAGATCAAATAGAGGTGGTGAATTCACTTCAGTGAATTTAATTCTTTTTGTGAAGAACATGGAATAAAGAGACAATTATCTACACCGTGGACCCCTCAGCAAAATGGAGTTGTGGAAAGGAAGAACATAACAATTGAAGATGCTGCTAGAACTATGATGCTGGAAGGAAATATCCCTCATATCTATTGGAGAGAAGCTGTGAGTTGTGTACACACTCAACCGGGTACAAATCAAAAGTGACACTGGTAAGACCTTTTTTGAGCTATGGACTGGTCAAAAGCCTATTGTTAAATACTTCAAGATATTTGGAAGCAGATGTTATATTAAGAGAGATGAAGACATAGGAAATTTTGATGCTAGGAGTGATGAAGGTATCTTTCTGGGTTATTCTACTAAAAGTAAGGCCTACCAGTGTTACAATAAAAGATTGAAAAAAATGGTTGAAAGTGAAAATGTTAAGGTTGATGAAGACTTAGGTACACCATCCAGAACCTGTGGATATGACTGATGATTAGGATGATAGTACAAACCAAGGAAAGAAAATTCAGACTACAAATCAAGTGCAAATCAATCTGGTAAATCAAGAAAATGAAGGAGAAACTGGTGAAAGAGCAGAAGAGAGACCAAAAGAGCATGAAGTTGAAGAACATCCTAAGAAGACTCTGAGGTATGTAAGATTGAATCATTTAGAAGATCAAATTGTAGGTGATATTAACAAAGGTGTCTAGACTAGGAGAAAAATTGTAGAAGAGTATTGCTTGATTTCAAAGACTGAGCCTACTAGTGTGAATGAAGCATGTAAAGAAGAGCATTGGGTTGAAGCAATGAAAGAAGAGTTAAAACAAATTGAAAAGAATGATACATGGATTCTTGTTCCCAGGCCTAAGGACAAGAATGTAATTGGAACCAAATGGGTCTTTAGAAACAAATTGAATGAGCAAGGCGAAGTGGTTAGAAATAAAGAAAGACTGGTATGTAAAGGATATTCACAGATGGAAGGAATTTATTTTTAAGAGACCTTTGCCCTTGTTGCTAGAATTGAAGCTGTAAGATTATTTCTTGCCTATGTTTCTCATAAGAACTACAAAGTTTATCAGATGGATGTCAAATCAGCTTTTCTAAATGGTGAATTGGAAGAAGAAGTGTATGTTGAGCAACTTGATGGATTCCAATTGAATGATAAGGAAGATATGGTGTGTCAGTTGAAGAAAGAATTGTATAGACTCAAGAAAGCCCCTAGAGCATGGTATGAAAGATTGGATAAGTATTTGTTGAAGCTTGGATTTAACAAAGGTACTGTTGATAGTAATTTGTATTTCAAGATTGATCATAATAAAGATTTGATTATTGAAGTCTTTTTTGAAGATATCATTTTTGGAGGAGATGATGGTTTGTGCATGAAGTTTGCTAATGAGATGCATAATGAATTTGAGATGTCTATGATTGGTGAGATGAAATTCTTTTTGGGATCGCAAATTACTCAGTTAGATAAAGGGATTTTTATATCTCAATCCAAGTATGTGAAAGAATTGTTGAAGAAGTTTGATATGGAAGATTCAAAGCCAGTTGGTACACCCATGGTGACCGGATGCAAGTTGACAACAAAAGATGATTCTCCGAAAGAAAATTAGACAAGATACAGATCAATGATTGGTGGATTGTTGTATTTAACTCAAACTAGGCCTAATATCATGAATGTTGTATGTATTTTTGCAAGATTTCAAGCTAATCCGAAGGAATCTCATGTGACTACTGTGAAGAGAATTTTTAGATACTTGAAGGGAACTATTGATCTTGGCCTATGGTATCCTAAAGATGATGATCTTACCTTGAGTACCTTTACTGATGTTGATTGGGAAGGAGATGTGAGTGATAGAAAAAGTACTAGTGGTGGAGCATTTTTCTTGGGTAAGAAGCTAATTTCATGGTTAAGCAGGAAGCAGAATGCCATTTCCTTGTCTACTGCAGAGGCTGAATACATTGTTGCTGCTAACAATTGTACTCAATTCCTGTGGATGAAACAAATGTTGAAGGATATTGGAGTTGTATGTGATGAGCCTATTGCTATATTTTGTGATAAATCAGGTGCTATTAACATTTCCAAGAATTCGGTGCTGCATTAAAAAACAAAGCATATATCTATCAAGTTTCACTTTTTGAGGGAGAAGGTAAGTGAAAAGGAAGTTGGAATGGAGTATGTGCCTACTAAGGAGCAAATTGTAGATATTTTTACCAAGCCATTGCCTAAGGATACTTTTGAGTATCTCAAAAGGAAGTTAGGGGTGATTACCCTCCTAATAAGAACTAAGGATGCATTGCTTTTCATTAGTCCGTGCATTTCACAATCATATCTTAATTCGGATTGATGTTGTGTTGGCTGCTACTCAGGGGGAGTAGTCAGATGTTTTAGAAATTCAAATATGTGGTTCAGAGCTTAGAGATCTTTGTCATTGATGTCAAAGGGGGAGAAGATTCATGTGAAAAATTGGTGATTATCTAGGGAGAAGAGCCTTGTGGGGAGACAAATTATGTGAAAGTGTTGAGGAGAAGATGAGTCAAAACCTAAGCAGGAGTTAGTTGCGTTGATGGTGTTTTTCACATCGTGTGTTGCCATCAATGCCAAAGGGTGATATTTTTGGATGTTGTGGTTGTGTTGTTGATATTTGGTTGTCATTGATGTCAACACAATTAGCATAAATTCATTTGAAGTTGTATGTGTCAAGGATATTGAGAAAATTATAATAAATGAGTTGCAGGTTGTTAGTGGTGAAGTGAAGTTCAATATGTTAGTTATTTTTGTATGTTGTTGATCAAAGGTTGTGGACTAAAGGGTTTTTTTCTGAGTGTATCTAGTTTATCCATGTTGAGTTTCAGAGATCCGCGTGAAGATTTGATCGAGTTATGAAGATTTTCATTCTGATAGTTTTTATGTTGCTTCAGTCGTTGTTCCTAATTGAAGATGATGCTATTTTAGTTAGTACAGTTGTTGCAGATGCTTCTCTTGTGATTCATGATGCTTTTGGATTCTTCTAGATCATGCTCTATCTTTTTTGCACATCTACATTGATCGTTGTGCTCGTGGTTGGCAATTTTCTCTTGTGTGTTCATGTTTTTCTTGTTCTTGGCCGACATAGTGTTTGTAGCATGTTGTGGATCTTTGAGGAGAAATTAATTGAAGTGTTTTCGTGTTGGATATGTTGATTTGGGTCCTCACTAAGCTGTGGTCGACCTTGGTTGATTCGCATTGTTAATCTTTAATGTTTTGGGCTGATATTTTATATTCATTTTATTATTTTTGTTGAGGCCAACATTAAAGGATGAAATTTCTTACTGCAGATATATAAGAGTGATTGTTTATTCGAATTGTAGAGTGTAAGAGGGTGCAAGAGTGTGCAAGTGTATTCCATAGTATGCTTGTGTGTGCAAACATAATTCAAAGGTAGAGCAGAGTGTGAAGAAGTGTGTAGAAGAGTAAAGAATTGTTCATGTGCTTAACCAAAACTGTAATCAGGCATTAGCAGATGCTATTCTCTCAGTTCAAAATATGGATGGTTGTAATATGAATCTCTTTGTAAGATAGTGTGTCTTCCTTTGTAATTGAATAGTGAGCTCTAGGTAGTATGACTGAATGCATGTGCATTCCCCATATTTCATTTTCATTATACTTTTAACAGGGTATAATCTTGTGGACTAACCTCCACCGTGGTTTTTCCCCTAACAGGGTTTCCACATAAAAAATCTTGGTGTTATGTGTGTTTCTGAAGTGTTGATGATTTATGTTTTCATGGTTAATTATCAGATCTGAGAATAAGGTTAATCAGTTGAATAAGTTTTGAATTTTTGAGACAACTGATTCACCCTCCCCCCTCTTAGTTGTATGCCCTTGTATTGCCAACAAGAACAAGGCTAAAGTTGGTGATTTGAAGAGATTGCTTGAGAGAAAGGTGGAACTAGTTGAGAAAAGTGTGTATATGTGGATTTTGATATGTTAGAAGGTTTGCATAGGCAGGGAAGGTCAATTGTAGGTCTCGACATGAAGCCCTAGTTGAACCAAGTGGGAAAACAAGTGAATTTGAGTGGTTTAATTAAGGAAGTGTGAGATATCCTTGGGGGAAACATAATTTGTGGGTCAATTAAGTTTGTATAGGAAAAAATAGGAAGGTTTGGAGTGGTTTCAAGTTTGGAGGAGGTCAGGTGATGGGTTTTTCAATAAACCCTTGTCAATTGTGAGAAAAGAGAGGGTTTTGTGAAAGTGGGTCTTAGTGAGCAAGTTGTGGCTCAAAAGCTAGATAATTTGGTGTTTTGGATGTAGTTTGAGGACTATTTGGTGGAATTTAGAGTTGGCAGCAAGATTTGAGAGGTGTTCCTTTGGAAAAGTGGGCTAATTGGTGCCCTTTTCAGCGCTAAAGGCTAGTTTGAGTAAAGATGGTCTAAAGAAACCTAATAGAATTTTGAGGTATGTTTTGTGTGGGGTTAATGGGTCCCTGAAAATATGAGTGGTTAGTGAATTTTTCAAGTTGTTGGAGAGTTGAGACCTAAAAATAGGGTCTAGTTTCCTACAAGGCAAGTAGGCTGGTTGCAAAGGAGATAACCCTAAAGAGGGTGTTGAAGCTTTCAAAGGTGAATGAGTGAACTCCAATTGTGTTGGTTATGCTAAAGACCTCCTTGTCATTGCATCATTGATGAAGCAATGAAGAATTTAATTGAAGTTAATGGATATGTATCTAATGAACCTGATTGTATAAAAGTTGTGGAAGAACAAGAGAAGCAAAATGAAGAAGAAGAAGCTCCGGTGGTGTCCCCAAAGACACCTAAATATGTACAAAAGAATCATTCAGAAGATCACATCATTGGAGACAAGAGGAAAGGAGTATTGATAACAAGCAGAGTTGCTTCTACTGGTGAGATAGATTTGTATTTACTTTCTGAGGTTGAACCAAAGACTGTAAGTGAAGCATGTAAAGATGAGCATTAGATGAAAGCTATGGAAGAAGAACTTATGTAGATTGAGAAGAATCAAACTTGGGAATTGGTCCCTATTGTAGGTATGAGCAAGTTTGGTGGTGTTGTCATTGATGTCAACACTATTCAGTATGTTGCAAATTGTACATGTATAGTTGAGATGCTACTGAGATGTTGTGAGTACATGGAGCTATCTTTTAAGTGTTGCAGATGTGTTGTGTTGGTGAGTTTCCAAGTGATTTTCAAAAAATTAAATAAAGAAGAGAAGTCAGAATGTTGAAAGTGTTCAAAATGTGCTCTGGTATGTGCTCCACATTTCTCCTATGTTGATCCTATGCTTGTGCGGATCTGAAGGCTTGTTAATGAGGATTTAGTGGTGATATCTCCTGATTTTTAGCTTCTGGTGTCATGGTGTGTGAGAGTTACGTTCACCGGTAGTGAACTGCTCTGGCAGAGTTAGTCTTCTGTGGCCTCAGAGAATTGGTTTTGCTCTGCAATTCTCTGATGCTTTGTTTTAGATCTTGTGGATTTGGGATATGTCTTGTGAAGGTCTTTTCCATGCTCTGGTGAAGAAGGTTGAAGTTTGGTAGTGTAGAAATCATGTTACTTTATTCTAGTGTAGGTTTGCATAGTTCAGATGATCTAGTGAAAGGTATTAAGTGTATGAAGTATATTGTTTTGCTACAAACATATCTGAAGAAGTCTAAGATGAAGTCTCGTGCATGTTGAAGTGTGTTGAGATGTATGTGTCATCTCCTTGTTGGAAAGTGTGTGCATCAATGTTCTTTTGTGTTTTCATTAGGTTTGGCCAACCTGGTGCTTACACTTCATTCGAAGAATAAAATTTAATTGAGGAAGGGTGTAGAAGTTTCAAGAAAATATTTTTATTGGTCCACTCTTATTCCTTTCCACAGTGGGAATTTTGAGTTGCCAACGTAATTTGAATTTATGAAATAGGTTATTTTGTGGCCAACCTTGGTAAATTCTTATAAGGTTGAGAATGGTATAAAAACAAGTTGAATTGTGAAGAGTTGCATGACAGTGTGATGCAAAGTGATGAAATTAAGCCATAAATCATAAGAGCAGAAGTGTGTGTGTGAGTTGTGTTGAAGACAGTGAGATAAGGGTTTATGTAATCTTGCGAATGTGCTTTAATTGCAGTGGTGGATCTTTTTGTTCTCTTTTGTATCTGTAGGTAGTGAGCCTCCCTGTTGGACAGTGAGTCCTTTTTTGTAGGTAGTGAGCCTTTGTATTTGGATAGTGAGTCCTCTTTTGGGAAGTGAGCCTTTTTATTCAGTTTATAATATTTATATTGTGAGTTAACCCTCACCATGGTTTTTCCCTTATTGGGTTTTCCATGTAAAAATCTGGTGTTCATTGTGTTGATTTATTTTCTATTATTTGTGTTTCATTCTCATATTTAATAACAGGATAGTGTGGTTGAAGAATTGATAAGTGATAAAAAATTTAGTTGAACTTGTGTGACAACTGATTCACCCCTCCTCTTAGTTGTCATGTGCATGTTTAACAGTCCCTAGACCAGTAGATAAAAACATAATTGTATCAAAATGGGTAATCAAAAACAAGTTGAATGAGAACAAAGTAGTCAGAAATAAAGCAAGACTTGTGTGTAAGGGTTACTCACAAGTAGAAGGTATAAATTTTTAGGAAACCTTTCCTCCAATGGCAAGGATGGAAGCTATCAGAATGTTTATAGCATTTGCTTCTCATAAAGATTTCAAGGTATATCAGATGGATGTAAAGTCTACATTCTTGAATGGTGAATTGGAAGAAGAAGTTTACATGGAACAATCAGAAGGATTTCAGTTATTAAATCAACCGGATACGATCTGTAGATTGAAGAAAGCTTTATACGAATTAAAACAAGATCCTAGAGCTTGGTATGCAAATTTAGATAGATATTTGATTCAACAAGGTTTCAATAAAGGTATGATAGATAGTAATTTGTACTTTAAAATTGAAAATGAAAAGATCTTGATAGTAGTAGTACATGATGAAATTATCTTTGGAGGAAATGAAACAATGTGCAAGATGTTTGCTGAAGAAATGGAAAAGGAGTTTGAGACATTTATGTTTGGTGAGATGAATTTCATTCTTGGGCTGCAAATCAATCAAACAAAAAAAGGAATCTTTATTTCACAGTCAAAATATTTGAAAGAGATGTTGAAGAAGTTTGGGATGGATGGTTCCAAACCGATATGCACTCCTATGGTGACTGGTTGCAAATTGAGTAAAGATGATGATTCACCTAAGGTCGATTAGAGAAAATATAGATCTATGATTAGAGGACTATTGTATTTAACTAATACTAGACTGGATATTATGCATGCAGTCTGTCTTGTGGCTAGATTTCAAGAAGACCCTAAGGAAACACAAATTTCTGCTATTAAAAGGATATTTAGATATTTGAATGGCACTCCAGATTGTGGCTTATGTTATCCTAGGGATACTGATTTTACCCTAAGTGATTATACAGATGTAGATTGGGTAGGTTGTGTAGATGATAGAAAAGGTATAAGTGGTGGTGCATTCTTTCTTGGTTGTAGATTGGTATCTTGGTTAAGTAAAAAGAAAGATTCAGTTTCCTTATCCACTGCTAAAGCTAAGTATATTTCTGTAACATCTTGTTGTACACAATAGTTGTGGATGAAATAAACATTGAAAGATATCATAGTAATATATGATGATCCTATCTCTATCTTTTGTGATAATATAAGTGCAATGAACATTTCAAAGATTCCAATGATGCACTCAAGAAAAAAGAATATATCTATCAAGTACCATTTTTTGAGAGAAAAGGTTGTGGAGAATGAAGTAAAACTTGAGTATGCACATACAAAGGATCAGGTTGCTGACATATTTACAAAGGCTCTTCCTAAAGATACTTTTGAGCATCTCCAGGAGAAGTTAGGGGTTATTTCCCCTCCTTTCTTGAACTAGATTCATATGGAGATGCATTAGTTTGGTGGGTCTATGGATCTATCTTTCTTCTAGATTGATGTTTGGTGGCTACCTATTAGGGGGAGTAGGTAGTATCATGTGTTGTCATTAAAAGAGTATTTTGTTCTTAATGTCAAAGGGAAAATCAATGTAAAAAATCTTTTTCCTTTGCCATTGATGTCAAAGGGGGAGAGGAAGATGTGAAAAGGAAGAAAGTATCATGTGAAAAAATTTATCTACTAAGGGGGGGAAAGTAAAATCATGGAAAGTAGTGTTCAGAGCTATTGTGTTGTCTCTTATGGTTTTTCACATCATGTGTTGCTATCAATGACAAAAGGGGAGATTGTTGCAAGTATGAAGGAAGTATGAAGGTGTTGTCATTGATGTCAACTGGTTAATTGGTTCTCAATTGGATGCTATTGTCATTGATGTCATGGATAATGGTTATTGGTTGTACAGGTCGAGGATATTGAGAAAATTGTAATGAAGAAAGGTTGCAGGTGTTCAATGTTTGCTTTGGGTTTTGCTCTGGAATGGGCTGCTATGATGATGAGGATCTGGGGTATTGTTCATGGTTGTTGGAAGCTGCTATATCCAAATTTTGGGTTTCTGGATCGTTAAACAGTGCGAGTTATGTTCACTAGTTGTGAGCTATGTTTTTCTATGTATCTAGTTGAGGTCCGGGAGAAATGTAGTTGCTCTAGATTTCTTCTTGTTTGAGTTTTATGTCTTGTAGTTTTTAGGATAAGTTGAAGAGACCGTGTCAAAGTTAACTTTTTTATTTGGAAAGATAGGATTGTGTTAAGGTTGTATATGCTTAATTGTTTTTGTTTTACACTGGTTTAGTTGTACTTGTGTTTAACACTATTTTCAAAGCTTATGGAAGTGTGTTGAAGTGTGTGATTGGGTCACCCTCATTCTAATTCCACTGTAGAATGTTTTGGTGTTGACCTAATTTCAATTTGTAAATACAAGTGGTGTGTGGCTGACTTTGGATAAGTTTCAAAGTTGAAGATGGTATAAATACAGATTGAAATGTTTGTGAAGATGAAAGAGAATGCAAGCAAGATAGATGTAAGATAGATGTGAAACTATACATGTATGTGAAGCAAGTTTGGGAAGATCAATGCAAAATCTAATTGATGAGGTTTTGAAAGTAGTGAGCTGAAGGTGTACTCTATCATTCATGCATGTCTGAAAGTGCTTGAGCAAGTTGTGGTGGAAATATTTTTTGCATTGAGATTGTTTTTCTCTTTGTAACAGTCCCTGTTATATTCTTTGTAATTATGTGGCAGTGAGCCCTCTAGGTGGTTAAACCTTGTTGGATAGTGAGTCTTGATCTAGACAGTAAATCTTGTTTTGGCAGTGAGCCTTCTCTGGCAGTGATCCTTTGTAATCAATTTTGATATTCTCTATATTGTGAGCTAATCCTCACCGTGGTTTTTCCCTTATTGGGTTTTCCATGTAAATCCAGTGTTATTGTGTGTGTGATGTTTTTCAGTTTCTGCTTTTGCACTTAATGATTAATTATACTAGCAGAGTAAAGGATTTGTGAATTATCTAATTTCTGGTGGAAGTTTTTAAAGGTGTAATTTGTTACAACTGATTCACCCCCTCTCATTTGTCTTGTTCAACAAATTAAAGGTGAAGTTGAGTGGTTACAAGTAATTAAACCGATTATTTAAAAGTATGATCTCCTACTAGAAAGAAATGTAGTTATGATTGAATCTTTGGATCACTTTTATGATAATGTTAGGAATTTTGCAAGCCAAAAATTCATTTTTGATGATTCCTTTGTTAAATATCCAGAGTTTCGATCATTTTTTTATGAATGTAAAGGGAAACTGATAAGATAAAAAGATTAAGGAACTTACTCTTGAGACAGAAGCAGAAGCCCTGAAGGAGTTGTGGGAGGAAGTGGATAAAGAAATAAAAAATATTACTCCATAGAAAGGATGAGAATTACTAGAAGTGACTGGTGTTATGCTCCTCTAAGGCTGGGATATAAGTTCTACAATTGTATTTGATAGCTTCAAGAAGAATCAGAATAAAACCTTGAAATTGAGCATCAAAGGAGTGGATAAAATCTACACAGGGTCAGGATACAATCCTAATAATGCAACACTTTAGATTTCGGCTCTGTATCCACCGAAGAAGAATCTAGCAATTATTTATGACCCAAACAAGGTCTTTGGTCATGTTCTTGTACATAGAGTGGGAGATACTGATCTAATTGAGATTGATGACCTAAATATTAATGTTGCCAAATTTACTAAAGCCTAAATTGAGAAGTTAATAAATGACAATTTAAAAAATATGCTTCTAAAAATGAAAATTTAAGGCATGAAATAGCTAGGTATAAGGACAAACTACCATATTATTCAGGATCTTACCCACAAGAGTTGGATCGTGATGTTAAGCTATTAGAAGTAGTGACTAAAAATGCATATTGGAAGCATAAAGTTGAAAAGAATCAAAAGAAATGTGACAAATTGGATGAAGAAATGAAGTCTATTAAGTTTAAGATCATTTTAGAGTTGATAAGAAAAAGGTTCAAAAAGGTACTCAAAAAGGCTGAAAGATTTTGCATAATTTACACCAAAACTTACTTTGCTCTCCAAGAACACAATAGGTTACAACATATAATGATGGAAAAAAGGAAATAGCTAATGGTTAAAGGAGATATTGTTGGTCATATACTTAAGACATGGGACGAACTAGTTGATATGCATAATTAATTTCATGTCATGCTTATAGAAGAGGTTGGTGACTTTGATCAACCATTGGATATGCCTTTTCCTAATTTCTTCGATGATGCAGGTGATCTTAAGGAAAAAATTATATGGAAGGATGAATTGGCTCAATTAATGCCTCGAGCCCTTAACTTGGTAAATGATGAATTGATGGTGGTGGATAACACACACTCGCAACTAGAAGGGATGTCTTCTTTGGAGCTCACTATGAGGGATTTGATTGTCGTCAATGATACACACATCAGTGAAAGATACATTGAACATCTTTCCCACATTAACCAATTCATTGCACGAGCGATGTAGAGACAAAGAGCCTCGTCAGATCCAAGAATATCTATTAGTGAAGATGGAGATGGCTGAAATTTTACATTTACAAACTTGTAATTATTTTTAATCTCATGTTAAATGTAAATGGCATTAATGAATAGTTGTGTCTTTTGAAATGTAATAGTTTGTAGCGTGTACGCTTCCTTTATTTTCTATAAGAAGGAAACCAAGACCGAAGAAAAGGTATATAGATAGGATAGCATGGAACATGAGGTGATAATAGAATATCATTTTTGAAAGGAAAAGACTTCTAATACACATTGTAATATCTTTTGAAGAAAATTAATGAAGAAGAAACTATAATTTGGTGGCCAAAATTTCTGTTTCAACTGTTTGTTGTTATTATTGTGTATGATTGTGTGGTTGTCTCTAGTTTGATATTTCCTTATTATTTAAATCATTGTATAAAGGATATATTTGATTTATTAGAGCATATTTTTTTGTTTCTATGTGGTTCATTTAATTGGTTTCTTCAAGGAAGAATTAAATTCTTTTGAGTAAATCATAGTAATTTAAAAAAATCATTTGGATCGATAAGAAGAGTCCCATAATCACTTCATTGCACATTTATGTAAGGCATAAACATCTAAAAATTCCAAACAACTAGAGTTATAGCCAAAAGGGAGGAAACATATCATCCACATCTTGACTCCATTTCCCAAAAAGAAGGCACTAATCATATATATTTTAGAAAGTAATATCTCACAAAACATAATTCATATATTTAATTTTTTGCTTCAGGAGTAGGAGTAAGAATTAGAAGAATTGGTTTTACATTTAAAAAAACTATTTCAAAATCCTCATGCCATATTGAAATAGATTGGGAAAACCATTCAATTGAAGAGTTGTGATCACATGAGGACAATTTAATTGAAAAAATCGATCACACAAGTTCTTCAAAAAATTTAATCTACTCAATTATCACCATTTTAATCTTGGAGAAGTTTATATTCATTAGTGATCAAGGTAAACCTTCCTAGGCATATTAGAGCCTTAAGAGAAAGGAATTCCACCCATCTTGGTTGAATTCATTTGTTGGCCAGATCCTTGCTAAACTTGAAGACAAAGCTTGACATACTTTTAGAGTTTAGCAATATGTAGATTTGGGAACCAACATCTTCATGGAATGTCATGCTACCCAAATATTTTTGGGAGAGAAGAAGCAACGATGCCTATGATAGACAAAAGTTAGGTATGGTTTTTACTATTCCCTATGTGCAAGTTGAGGAGGCTATAAGAATAATTATGGGTATGGAATGGCTTTATAACAACCCCCACACTCTATTTTCTAAGGTAGCTTTTGCTTTCTTATCCAATTGCATGGATATTTTGTTAGATAAAGATTTGGAAAATATTTTGGCATTACATTATTTGCAACTTGTTAGAACTAGAAAGTCACTCCAATCCAAATGAACAACTGTATCGAAGAGACATGTACAATTGGAGTGAGTCCCTTAGATATCATCGAGTGCATGGGTTATGCTGATGAAGGAAGTTTCGAGGAAAGTCTTGCCGACTTATCCAAATGAATGAAGCGGTAAAGGAAATACATCAGAGAGACCAAGATCATCAAAAATGCATTCTTTTCTCTTAGTGATAGTACATGTCAGCCTGATGATAACATAAAATGGTCACAATTTGTTGGGAAGACATCAGACGATGAGTAAAATTATTTCCAGTGGTCCAGACAACCTTGACATGAAGAAAACTTCACAATTTTCTCCCTGAAATAATAAAAGTCAAAAAACAAGAGAAAGACCAGTTGTATAATATCGGTAAGAGTACTTGGTTATCTTCCCGACCAAGAATGAGAATAAAAGGGACACTTCACATCGAAAATGCATTCAGTTATGTCTTGGTGATTAGTTGTGAATGTATAAACAAAGGTGGCACCAAAAAAAACAAATAGATCGGCCTGAGACTAGAAGGGTTTCGCTGATGCAATATTTTTTTATCATTCTGACATTGCAAAATTCAAAAAACCTATTGCATTCATTATCAGAGGTGAACATTAATGGCCACAAAAATGAACATTATGTAAATATTCTCTGATTGAAAGGACAATGAACCAAAATAATTTCCAGAAGTTGCAACAGGAAGGACGAGAGATTGAACGGGAATCAAAGAATTCAATGCAACTAGAGAAAAACAAGTAAGCATACGAAGCTCTGTGCAATTGATATATTTCAATTATGCCACCTTAGAGAATTAAAATGGAAGGTTCAAGTTCTATAAAGACAAAAGGTAGGAAGCAACAGGGTGAAAGTAGTCAATCAAGAAGCAAAAAATAGAAAACTGAAATAGGGGTGGAATCCAAAATGAAAGAATGAAAGTTGAACCAAGACCTTATTGATCAATTTCCTGGTTCAAGGCCTACAAAATTGAGGGCCGATGTAGAAATGTTAGAAGACAAGTGCAAACATATAGGTGATGTATGGACTCCCATTAGAGGATATGAATTGTTCATGTTCCATTATTGTCAGAGAAATAGATTTGAACTAGTGTGCAACCTCTAGAATTTCAATTTGGGAAAACTGGTTGTTCCCAATGTCTTTGTGAATGCAAAATTCATAAGATTCCTGGAAAAAAATTAAAACCTAGACCTTAAAGCTATTTGTAACCTGCAAGGTGAACCTTTCATACATGTGTCCAAGACTGCACTTTGTGAAGTTTTTAACCTAGATGACACATGTGATGAGCCTATTGTGCATGAGGATTTGGAGGAGTATTGGAGAATGGATACAACTTATAAAGGATGGAGGTTGCCATTACATAGGAATAGGAAAGATGGAGACCTTGTTCCACTTGAAGACAATGATGGGCCTCCTTTTCATGTCATTTTGTTCAAGCCCTACCTAAAACATACTTACTTCTCAGTATGCCAAACAATAGGAATAGAGGCCTTTGAATTTATGTCTATAGGACCAATGGTAATTGTTGCAGATATACAATGCCACAATGCAATACCTTTTATTATGCCTCACATTTTCAGAGGGATAGACGCAGGGCTAATGGCCATTAAGAATGAATATCCTACATTGCATTTAAACACTATTCCCTTCTCATGCACTTGATATTGTACTATGGACAGGAGTTGGGAATGTGGACAGAGGAACTGAGAATTATACAATTTGACAAGGAGGATCAAACACTACTAGTACAATTGTGGAATGTTATTTAGGACAACATATTTGTTAATTCCAGTTATGTTTACTTTGAAGAATACTTTGTCAAGACATTGTATAGGTTCTATAATCATCCTTGTGATTATTCATTGTCTGATGAGATTAAAAGATTTTTAAGGCCCAAGGATTTCAATGGACCACCAACTGTAGGTCATAATTGGGGCGACTGGTATTGTTATATTGATTCAACCATGATCAGAGTGTATGGTTTTGAAGATACACCTTTTCTTTTACCAAAAACTGTGCCAAATAGGATTGCATATCTAGAGATTGTCAGGCAAATGGATTATTCCAATGTTATGAATTTGAGTGCCTATGAGAAACAATCATTTATGCCTAGTACATTGTGCTTTGGAGATTGCACTGTGTTTTCAAAGGAGGGATATGATCTTATTTTGGATAAGTTATCACATTTAAATATGAAGAAGGCTACACCAAGGAAGGGATTTGATCCTGAGGGTTGTATTGCTTTTGCAAGGAAAAAAATAGAATATAGGTGGATATGATCATATACCATATCCTCATGATGACATTATCAGAAACATGGAGGAAAGGGAGGCTGAATTGGCCATTGATAACTATAACAAAGAAATGGAACAAAAAATGAAGGAGATATAGGAAGCAAAAATGTTGTCTTTAGGTAGTGAAGATTCTTTTGATGAAAGAGAACCCCAAGGACAAACTGACAAGATCTCTAAATTAAGAATTGAAGAGTATCAACCTCCTAATAGAGAACAAGAAGTTGAGGAGTTATTTGATACAGATACCAAGAAATTGGCCTATAAGTCCTTTGTTTCTAATGATTAGTTTATAAAGTCTCCTAAATTTAGATCTTTCTTGTACAAGCAAAATGGAAAAGCAATAAGGGAGTCAGTTACAGACATCACACCCAACAATGAGAATCAATTGCTTAACACTTTGAAGGTGGATGTAGAGAATGAAATGAAGAGTATGATTCCAGAGAGACAATGGAAACTATTGGAGGAGTCCAGTGCAATGATCTTCCCTAGTTTAGATTTAAATTCAGCTCTTGTTTTTCATAGTTTTCTACATAATAATGGTGCTAATCATTAGCTCAACCTAGAAAGGGTGACATAAGTATACACTAGATCAAGATATAACCCAGATGAGAACTCTCTTTTTATTTGGGCTCTATATCTCCCACATAATAAATCTGCAATTATTGATACTGAGAAGGAATTTGGCCATGTGATGACACTGAAAGTAGGAGAAACCGATCCTATGGTCACAATTGACATTGGAATTAATGTAGCCAAATTGAATAAAGCATAGATTCAAATGGTAATCAAGGAACAGGATATGTACAAGATGAACAATGAAAGGATGCTTAAAGAGAAATATTTTTTGAAAGACATGGTCAAAGATACATTCAAGGGATCCACTAAATTGTTAACTCAAGGAGAAGGTTCTAAATCAAAATATAAAAGTGGGGAATCACAAGTACACACTCAAGTGAGTAAAGCTAGATTTGACACACTATCTGCAATATTCCAAAAGAGGCATGGCAATCTGATGGTCTGGATGGAAAATTTCTAGATAACCCACTCCAAGAGTCATACTACTATTTAGGAGCATAAGAGAATAAATGAAAGAATTTAGGAAAAGGTTCAAGAGATACAAAAGAGAAGCACTTCTAACACTGGAGTTATTACAGATGTTGAGGATATTATAAGAAAACACAAGGACTATTATAAGGAACTTCAAGCATATGCAAAGGAGTTCATTGATGCTACAAAGGAAGGGGTACCTACACTTCAAAGATGATGGAGAATTAAAAGAATAGAATGGGTGGATGAAAGAATGTAGATTGATACTGCATGGAGCCTTGGAATGCAACCAAGAATGAAGATTCAACACTGGAGGAGGCTTGTGGATGTTTAGAGGAGATGGTCATCATGGAGATAGCTATGAGGAATGTTACAGAGGATGCTAACACTCACTTAAGTCAAGAATATCTATATCATATAACACAAGTTCACTTATGGCTCGTTAGAGCATAATTGTTAATGTTTAATTGTTGTTAATTCCAAAAGACACTTATGGAGAGGTGTACCGTCTTCAAGATATTGATATATAAGTTGGAAATTTAATGATTAGATAGTAAGAGAGAATAGGGAGAGAATAGAAGATATGCAAGGGATACTTTTCAAAATGATTATCATATAGATTATGTTGTATGGACCATGATGCATGCATGAAATTTTGGTAGAAATCAATAGAAGATCTCTAATTATGTGTGACTCAATATTGTTGTCTATTGTTTGTTGATTTAAACAATTATCTGGTTGTCTCCAAATTGTTATTCCTCTGTTATTTGAGTTTGTGTATCCAAGTTGATATCCAATTTCATCAATACACATTTGTTGTTATTGTGTAATCAAGTTGATTGGTTTCTATTAAAGAATTAAAATCCTTTTGGTTGATTACAGTAACTTGGAAGTAACATTTGGATTAGTAAGAAGAGTTAGGTAATTGAAAATATTGTCATACTATCTCCAAATTGATGTTATCTTGTTATTCAAATTGAGGATATACTTCATTTGTCAAGAAACACTTGTCATTGTGTGATTCTTATAACTGCTTCATTCAAGGAAGGATTAAAATCCTTTTAATAAATCATAGTAACCTGATAGGATCAATTAGATCAATAAGAAGAGTTTTTCAGTCACATTCTTGCATGTTTATACAAGGTATAAACAAACCTAAGTTCCAAACACTCAGAACTATAACAAAAAATAGTCACATGTTAGAGAACTTTGTTGACTCTGTTATCCAATAAAGCACTAGCCCACCTCACATTTCATTTGTACTTTAGTTATCCATATCCTAAATTTTCAATTGCCACACTGGGAGTAGAATTATTTAAGTAAGCTTTCATCTATTCCACACTTTATGGCACTGTGGATAGATCCTTAAGTTCAATTAAGTTACACAATCTGCTTCAACTATCAAGGTCTACTCGCCTAGGTTTAGCAAAGCCTGAAGTGCAGGAAGTCATCAATCATTTAGGCTAACTCTAGCCATGGTAAATATGAGGTGTCATCAACCATATAGCCTGTTGGTGGAATCTTCCCAAACTTAAACTAGATGCTTCTACAATGCAAGCTCTTGCTATGGTTAATATGAGGTGTGTTTTGGTGTGTGATACGACCAATGAATCATTGCAGAGTCTAGAGTTTTGGAGAAAGGATTTGGGTGATTCCATTTTCTTCTCTTTCATTACTTTCCTTAATTCAATTCATGTCCTACTCAAACACTCGGTTGAGGGCCTCTGCTATTGTTACAATTATTTTTAGTAATGAATTGTGTCTATATTTTATTGTACAACTCTTGTAATAATATATTTTATGACTAGCCTTTTTGTCATGGTTAGTGGATTTTTGGCTAGGTTGGCTATGTAGTTCATGGCTACTTAAATTAAAATAATTTTTGTGGCTCAATTATTGTAAATATTTTTTGCTTTGTTTAATATAAAAATGTGGCTTTTAAGTCTGAAAAGATATTTATATTTTTGGTATGATTCAAGCTCAACATATAGTTCTAATCATAAGTGAGAAAAAATTATTGACTTATTAGTGGACATCGATAATGATTAAGTTACAACAAGCCATTTAATTCTCTCTTTTCAATGCCTCGAAGTACTCTACCTTTCATTTAATTCTCAATATTTTTATCGATTTCTACATATCTACCAGATAGTCTTTCATTGAAGAAAATGTGGTTGTGGTATTGCGGATTAATGCCATATGTACCTAGGAAATGTTTAAAAGATTCAAAATTAAGTTCCTCTTGTAATCTGAAGTGAGCAAAATGTTTGATTTGATAACTTGATAGTGAAAATGGAAGAAAGTATGGAATGTGGCACGTGCTTTCTTTTTATCAATTTCTTGTCTTTTATCAATTTTTGCATATCCATTGGATTGTCTTCTTTGAACAAAGTGTGGTTGTGGTACTATGGATTAATGCCATATGTACATTTGAAGTGAGTGATTGGATAACTTGATATTGAAAACTGCATGACATACTATAGATGATGATGATGTCATTATTGCAGTGATCAATTGAAATAAGATTTGTAATGATTTCATATCGTTTGAGTGGCAATTTTGACAGCTTCTCAGCTTGAGCTATGATGTGCATGTAGCTAGAAGTCAATCAAAATAAATATTGTAAATATAGACTTAAGTTACACAATTAAGTTGGTTACTTGGTTTTCATGATTATACCTCGCACAAATCATGAGTAAATAGGGATCAAGATGGTGGCCCATAAATAGGGATAGTGAGCACAACTAAAATCATTCATAGAAGGCTAAAGGCTTTACTATTAAGTGCAATGTTATGAATTCTCATAATGGTTTTCATTTTGCAAGGTTAATAAGGAAGAAGATGATGTGGTATTATTGCGGATACTTTAAATTCTCCTACCTCCAATTATGTAGTTACAAAGTAAAAGACCAATTTCCTTCAAGTTCAAAATGGGTGGAATTGGGAAGAAGTTGACCTGGTTGACTTGAATTCTAAGACAGGTTTTGAACCAGGATGAGGAGCTCTAATGGAGATAAGTGCTTTCACAGAGAGTATGTTAGGAATTGCATGCATAAAATATCAATTAAATACAAATAAAGATTAAACATAGGAATGAAAAACACAGAAATAATAATAGCGAGAGAGACAATATTTAACGTGATTCACCCAAACTTAGGCTACATCCACCAATAGAGATTCCAATATTATTATATAGTAAATATAACCGATTACAACCAATAATCCTTGCAACTCAATACTGTTGCAAATGCTACAATACAAAAATATCAACAAAAACCCTAACCCTTAGCCTTTTATCAAGACCTATGTCGATTACAAAATAGGGTTTTTTATTTCAGCCAATAGAAAAAATTAACTCACGATGCCTTTATAAAATAGAAAAATCACGAGAGGTTTCGGGGGTGTTGCCCCTTGACCCTGCCCTGTATCGTGATAGGGAGCACGCCAAGGGCACTACCCCTAGACCCCACAAGGGGCGTTGCCCCTTGACCCCGTCTTGGGGGCATTGCCCCCAAACCCCCATTAAATAATTTGGGGGGAAACCGCGCCAATAATAGTGGGAACAATTTAACCTCAAAGTTTGATTAGGCTCCATATACCAAAAATCTCCCAAAACCGTGTCGATAAAAGTGGGGAAAATTTAACCTCTGAGTCTGATTAGGCTCCATATACCAACAAACTCCCACTTGGAGACTGATCAGACTCCACCCCATATCATCTCCCACTTAGAGACTGATCATAACACTGCTGACCCTATAGCTCCCACTAGAAATAAGCACCCTGGACCCTATTGTTCTGATTTTATTATTTCCAGTCTTGAAGACCAACTGAAGCTAAAGAGGATCTCAGCTTCTCCCTTGGAATTTCCTTTGTAAGAATATATGCTAGATTGTCATTTGTATGTATCTTTTCTAGCTTTAATTATCCATCATCCAACACCGACCGAATGAAGTGATACCTCAACTATATGTGTTTGGTCTTTGAATGCAAGGAAAAATTCTTTGCAAGATGTATGGCACTCTGGCTATCCGTAAACAAATAACTATTGGGTTGTTGTTTTCCCAATTCCTCCATGAAATATTGCAGCCATATCATCTCCTTACTTGCCTTTGTTGCATCTACATACTCTGCCTCCATGGTGGCTAAAACAACCACCTTTTGCAACTGTGAGATCCAACTTACTGCTATCCCACCTACAGTAAAGACATAACCTATAGTACTCCGCCTGGTATTAATATCCCCTGCAACCCCCAAAACATAAATGTTTATTGGATGTAACTCTCAAATACTTGAGAACCCATTTTACTACATTTCAATGCTCCAATGCGTGATTACTCATATACCTGCTTACGACTCCAACAACATGTTCAATATCTGATCTCATGCATACCATGTCATACATTAAACTTCCTACAGCTGAAGCATATGGTACCTTGGACATTTTTTCTTCCTCCTCTTGTGTCTTTGGACACATCTCCTTAGTCAATTTAAAATGACTAGGCAAAGGTGTGTTGTCAGCTTTTGCATTCTCCATTTGGAATCTCTGCAATACCTTTCCAACATAATCAGCCTAAGATAGAGTCAATTTTTTGTTTTTCCTATCTCTGCAAATTCTCATACCAAGGATTTGTTTTATTGCCCCCAAATCCTTCATAGCAAATGATTTTTCTAATTGTTGTTTTAACTCACTTATGTGATCCATGTTACACCCCGCTACAAGCATGTCATCAACATATAAACACAAAATAATGTAGTTTTCATTATCCAGCCTCTTAAAATAAACACAATGGTCAGAATTACACCTGTTGTAGCCTTGCTCAGCCATAAAATGATCAAATTTCAAGTACCATTGTCGAGGTGCTTGTTTCAATCCATATAAACTCTTCTTCAATTTGCACACTAGTTTCTCCTCGCCTTTGACCTCAAATCCTTGGGGTTAGTCCATATATATCTCCTCCAAATCACCATGGAGAAAGGCGGTTTTCACATCTATCTATTCCAAATGCAAATATTCAACAACCACAATACTTAAAACAATATGAATAGAAGTGATCTTAACAACCGGAGAAAAAATATCAGCAAAATCAATTCCCTTTTTCTATGCAAATCCTTTTACAACTAACCTGGCTTTAAATCTGTTCTTACCTCCATCTTCCTCTTTCATCCTATAAACCCATTTTTTTGGTAAAGCCTTTTTACTTGCAAGCAACTTGCATAATTCCCAAGTTTGATTTTTCAGCAAGGAGTCCATTTCTTCTTCCATTGCATGCTCCCACTGAACCTTTGTATCCACCTGCATAGCTTAGCCATGTTGACCATCTAACATTCATTGGAGTTTGTGGTGTTTCTTGTTATTGTTGCAGAGCATGAGGAACCATTGGAACATTACTATCTAGAGTATCATCCAACACCACAAAATCCTTTTTCTTTCTTCTCATGTTGCTACAACTGATCTTTGTACAACACCTTCTCATTGAATAAAACATCCTTGCTTCTCACAATTTTTAGATTTTCAACATCCCAAAGCCTATAACCAAATTCATCAATGCCATATCCAACAAAGATACACTTTTTGATTTTGCATCCAGATTGGTTCTATTTTCATAATCTACATGTGCAAATGCTTCACATCTGAAGGTTTTGAGAAAAGAATAACTCACCTTCTTACCTTTCCATGCTTCCTCTGGAATACCGCAACCCAAAGGAACTGAAGGACCTCTATTAATTAAATATACAATGACATTGATAGCCTCTGCCCACATGTTTAAAGTCAGCCCAACATGCAATATCATGCTCCTTGCATGCTCCATTATTGTCCTATTCATGTGCTCAACCACTCCATTTTCTTGTGGAGTCCCTGGAACCATTTTCTTCCTATGAATTCCATTAAAGGAACAATAATCCTCAAATTCTTTGTTACAATACTCACCACCATTATCAGATCTACGACATTTTAATCTTTTAACTATCTCATTCTCAACCAAGCTTCTCCATTTCTTAAATGTTTCAAATACATCAGATTTCTTCTTAAGGAAATAAATCCAAACCTTCCTAGTTGCATCATCTTTGAATGTAACATAATACCAAGAGCCAGCGAGAGAAGATACCTGAGCCGATCCCCATACATCTGTATGCACAAGCTCCAACTTTTCATCTTTCTTTTGCTTCCCATCCTTGAGAAAACTAAATCTCTTTTGTTTGCCATACACACAACTTTCACAAAAATCCATATTAATGCATTTCAGACCTGATAAAAATTTCTTAGAATGAAGTACCTTCATACCTTTTTCACTCATATTCCCAAGTTTGTTATGCCATAGTGTTGTCTTAGAACCTGCAACAACTATTTTAATCTCTTCCTGCGAACCCACAACAACTATTCCTAAACCTGTTTGTGTTTTCTCTGAAAAAACTAAAGTAGAAGGAACAGTATGACTTGTACAAAGATATAAGTTGCCTACTTTCACACCTTTTGCTACTACTAAGGCACCTTTTGAAACCTTCCAATTTTTATCATTAAAAGTAACTATGCAACCTTCATCGCCTAGGTACCCTACTGAAATTAAATTTCTACTCAGCCTTGGAACGTGCCTTACCTCTTGTAGTAGCCAATGATTCCCATTCTATAACTTAATCTTAATTCTTCACTTTCCAACAATCTGATAGGGTTCATTATCTCCCAAATAAACCAGTCCAAAATCCCCTTAGACATAATCAAGAAAATAACTTCTATGGGGCGTAGCATGAAATGAGGCCCCTAAATCTAAAACCCATGAATCGTCAGCATTATCAAGGGAAAGAAGCAAAGAATCCTCATCAGATTTGTTACTTACCACAATTGCCTCTTTACTTCCTTTCTTTATGTCTCCTTTATTTTTTCGAGACCAACAATCTTTCTTTAAATGACCGGATTTACCACAGTACTAGTAATCCCTCTTGTCTCTAGATTGGGACCTTTCGTCCTTTGATTTTCCTCATGACTTCCCATGACTTCTAGAATTGTTTCCTCTCTCCTTTGTTCTGCCCCTACTTTTTACATTTAAAACACTCCCTAATGTGGATGTTTCATCTGAGCTTTTCCTACGAATTTCCTCACTCAAAATAACACCAACATCATCAAATTTCAATGTATTTGAACTAGAAATAGAATTGCTAACAGCCATTACCAAGCTATTCTAGCTTTTAGGTAGAGAGCACAGAATCAAAAGAGCCCTAACTTCTTCATCAAAGTTTACATTTATAGAAATTAATTGACTGGTAACTGTATTAAAGTCATTTAAATGATCAACAACTGACCCACCCTCTCCCATTTTCATATTAAATAAATTCTTCATAAGAAATACCTTATTCAAAGCGGAAGGGTTTTCATATAACTTCTCCAAGGTTTCCATCAACTCTTGAGTTGTATTTGTTATTGTAATATTGAATTCCATTGATTATGTTAGGCATAAAAGAATGGCTCCTAGTGCCTTTCTATCTAGAAGATTTCATTCCTCATCACTCATTGTTGCCAGTTTCGTGGTTGTTCCTTCCAATAGCCTCCATAAATCCTTCTGATAGAGATAATCCTCCATCTGCATCTTCCATAACTGATAGTTCTTCCCATTGAATTTATCTAACTTCAATTTACCCTCACCCACCATTGCTCCCACTTAACCATGAGACTCCCACTCAACTGTGAGACTTTCCTGTAGATGATAATGAAACACAACTTGCTCTAATACCACTTGTTAGGAATTGCATGCAGAAAATATCAATTAAATGCAAATAAAGATTAAACAGAGGAATGAAAAACACAAAAATAGTAATAGCGAGAGAGACAATATTTAATGTGGTTCACCCAAACTCAGGCTACATCCAACAACAAAGAGTCCAATATTATTATCCAGTAAATAAAACCGATTACAACCAGTAATCCTTGCAACTCAATACCATTGCAAATGCTACAATACAAAAATATCAATGGAAACCCTAACCCTTAGCCTTTATCAAGACTTATGTTAGTTACAAAATAGGATTTTTTATGTTGGCCAATAGAAAAAATAAACTCCCGACACCTTTATAAAATAGCAAAAATCATGAGAGGTTTCAGGGACATTGCCCCTCAACCCTGCCCTGTATCATGACATGGAGCACGCCAGGGGCATTGCCCCTTGACCACGTCTTGGGGGCACTGCCCCCAAACCCCCGTTAAATAACTTGGGGGGAAACTGTGCCAATAAAAGTGGGGAAAATTTAACCTTCAAGTCTGATTAAGCTCCATATACCAATAATCTCCCAAAATTGTGCCAATCAAAGTGAGGAAAATTTAACTTTCGAGTCTTATTAGGATCCATATACCAAAAGAATACACACACAAGTATTTTAATCTTGTTTTCATTCAAATCCGATGACTTCTCATGTTCCATTTTGATAGAGGCCCTCAAAGAGGAACTATGGAATTTAGGAGTCAAGCTGGGCTTTCTAGATGTATGGAAGCTGCACATAGAAGGTAGTAGTAGATTTACTACCCCTTATCTTTTGCATGACTTTGGTTCTGAAATAGAATAGGTACATTTTGTATCTTCACAACTCCCATTTACCCAGCATGGTAGGAAAACTCTATGGATTCTCAAAGTCATTTTTTTGGTAATATGGTCTAGATTCCATAGCTGCCACTACTAGATTGGAAACAATTGTCTTATTTTGGGTTGCTCTGGTGCATTAGATTGAGCATATTATAAATGTAGAAGCATATTTGAGATCCCAAGATCCAAACCATGGTTGGCAAGCCTTGTGGTTTGAGAATATGGTATAAGAAATGCTCTTCCACAGTCGCCAGTAGTAGCTTGTAATCAATTGTGTTTGATGTAAAGTAACATGTGTCATTTATACAAAACAAGATCTTGCATGCTCTACTCATCTTTAAAAAGCTATGTAATAATGCAACATTGTAAGCTAGTGGTAATAAAATAAATGGTTGTGTTATTCTTCGATATTCATTTAGAGTAAAGAATTATTTTGTGTTTTTAGTGTCTATTCAAATTATACAAGTAATGTAAATGGAATGAAATATTTAATAAATTTAGAGAAATCAGATTTTTTTCCTTCAAGAGATTAAGTATTATCTATTTATGAAATATTTTCAAGTAGATTTAAAACATATAGCACTACAAATGAAAAAAGAAAGTTGTCATAAAATTGACAAAAAACACTAAAAGTTGTCACTCTTGCTAGGGTTTTTTGAAATGTTATTGATTTCTAATTTGTCGTTGACCTGCTCCCCCAGTTCCCGATATCATTAGTCATTTTATTAAGTCCTTTGCAATGTTAAGTTACTATCCCCTTGGCCTTGATGTCAATCAATGTCTTGCTTTTAAAGAGATTATGCGAGTCTGTAGGATGCTTCAAGTAGATCTATATTTGACTCATGAAATCGCAGAATGAACACATGGACTCATCTCAATGACTCCATTAGGATTGTGTATCCTAGCGCCACTAAAGTTTAAAAAAAATTTAGAACACATGTTTATTGTTTATATAATAAATTACTCAATTGTTCAATGAACATTTGATGGATGGTTGTAGTTTCATTCCAAAATGAAATGCATAGAGCGCAAGGCTTGCAAACTCAAACCTCTGAAATCACCCTACAACCATTATATTTACAAAGATCAATGGTTGAGAATTTGTTTGAGAATTTTTTTATAAGTGTCCTATGGAAATGTAATGTACTAATTTTGTAGTTTGGAGGCAACACATTGATGTTTCATTCACTTTAATATTTGAAAAAAAAAGTGAACTTTCTACTGCTATGTGATTTTATTTTTAAGTGATAGAGTCAGCACACAAGGAGATTTCATATTTCTCATTGCAGTGCACTAGGGATATTTTGGGTTCCAATAAATCTAGTCCACACTTGTTATTATTAATATTTTCACAAATAAAAATCTGGGTAAGTGAAAGACAAAATCCCTATGGCTATGTTTCATCGTTTCTTAAAATCTTATTTTGTCAAACTTTGATGTTTGGGTTTAGGGTCGAGAGACTTACAAAAAATTAAGGAGGACTAAGAGGTAATTCACAATTTCACACTGTACAAGCATGTCTACCAACACTAGCATACCAAACAAAGTTGGTGGGAAAGGCAGAGCAAAATCGGATAAAAAATACATTATGCTAGATTGCTTAAAACCCCAAGTTTCACTTATCAATACCATGATATTTATGATCCTAAAATATATGGTATGCTTACCTCATAACTTATATTTTAATCTAAGAATAAGGTTGCAAACCAAATGAAAAATAATATTTGTAGTGCACCGTAGGTAAGTGGATTAGGGTGCATGATGTTACATGAGGTTTTCCCTTGCCCAAAATTTATCATGATTTGTGCCCATGATTATGATGATAACAAAAGAGTAATTGTTAATAAAGATATTAAAGAAGAATTGTTATCCATTAATGCAGAAGAATTTGGAAAAGTGTTGGGGTTTATAACTAAAGAAATTGGAAACATCCACATTGACCTAGAAAATTTTGCTAGTGATTATGAAGCAGTGGATGAAATGGACAAAAATAATTTCCTAAATAAAATAGTTCAAGATAGAAACAAATTGAAAGGTAATCATAAGCCTCCTTATGATTTTGATATTTTTAAATCATGGGTTCAGGATACTATTTCCATGCTAGCATTTTACCACAGGCTAGATAGAAATTGGGAAGTGGGTGCAAGCCTCCTTGAAATGGTATATAATATCCATTATGTTGTTCCAACTGTCAAATATAACTTTATTGAGCACATTGTAGAATCCATTCATAAACAATTTTTAATGATTAAAGGATGTCCACACTCAAAGTCCACTAAGACATTCAAGTTCACAACCTACTTGTGCTATTTTTTTCTATTCAAATTTAATGGAATGTTTCAGAACAACAAGCTTCAAATTTAGCCATATAGGAATGTTGAGGAAAAGAAAATGGATCCTATATATGAGAGGACCACTAAGATAAGGATTCATGATTCTCGATGGAAATACAATCTTTTGTAGACTACTTTTTGCTCCATTGCATCAAGCAATTACAAATACTCCAATGCCTAGATTTCCTATGTCATGTAGAAATTGCATTAAACTAGGAAAAGAAATAGAATTGGTTGATTGGTACTTAATGGAAGAATATATTGTGCTAAGGATTTATGGATCAGGAGTAGAGCCATACAAACTTCCAATACTTGTGATAGAAAGGGTTTTTGCATTAGAGTATGTTAGGCATATGCAAAGTACTAATGAACTACACTTTTTTAGTCAACAGAAGAAGACCCTATTTCCTTCTTTACCTTTTTCATGTGGAGGTTTCACAATCGAGAGAAAATCATTTATGGTGGTATTATGATCTTTTGAAATTTTTTAATTTTGATGTTGTCTATCATTGGGAACATGATCCATGTGACACCATTAAATCAATGATTATGGCCAATAGAAATGATGCAAGTAGAATTCAACATCAAAGTAAATCCTTGCTTGAAAACTTGACAAACAAGGATTCTTGGGACGAGTGTTGCACAATCCAGATAACTAAGAGGGGGGGTGAATTAGTTATCCAACAATACTTTTCTTTTTCTTTAATTAATCCGGAGCAGATTTATACCAATCAAAAATTAATCAAACATATATGAACATGAATGCACACAAAAAAACAAAGAAAAATGAACACCAGAATTTGCGTGGAAACCCAAGAAGGGAAAAACCACAAAGAATGCTAATTCTCAATTATAAGCATCGGTTAAGGTGATTTTTACAAGGGCTCACTACCAAGTTGCTCACTGTAGGGTGGCTCATTGCCAATGGGCTCACTGCCCAAATACAAAACAATAGATTATGAAATAGTCTCACTGACAAAAGTGAACTGATGAAGTTGCATCTACATATGCATGAATTTAGTTTCAGTTAAGAGCACAATTTCTATATGTAGCAGATCTGGTTAAGAATCTTCTACACATATTCCTTGCATAACCTTCACACAACCTTCTACAAAAACAAATAAATCCTTCCTTCACACTCTTTTGTCTGTTCACACACTTGCACTCTTTTATATGCTCCCACACATTATACTTCTTCCTCTCTTCTTATTTCATTGAACAAAAATAACCTTTACTTATACCATTACAAGCCATCATAATCTGCTAGGTCGGCCAGACACAATTTTTTCATAGTCTTCCAAGTTGGCCATATATAAATTGAATTAGATCACCACAAAACATGTTGGCTTGAGATATTCAAAAATTCCTTGCACGCTAACACCTGACCCAAAAGATAGGTCGCACATAAAGATCTTCTTACCACATTACCAAGGGACCAAAAATAGGTCATACATAAGATAGCATAATTTCCAAAAGATAGAAAACTTTGAATTTCATGAAATATATTCTGGAGCCAATGAGAATTCCACAACCAAGACCAAATCTTGATTATCATAAATTTTAGTGTCAACTAGAGAACCATAATTTGACATACAAAAACTTGCAAGATGCTACATGAAGTTTCAGATAGCAAGGTTACCCAGAGTAAGCTTTAAGAACAACATCCAACATCAAAAGATTAGCCTTCATTATTCTGCATAAACTAACTTCCACAAATTCACCAAAAGAATTACTTCCATATCCAGAGCAAGTATAATATCCATACTATGTAAAATCATAAAATTCGATAGGATAGATCAAGTTTGTACATCATTCGGAGCACAACCTTCTAGATCCAAGGTTTTGACATCAATGACAATGATGTTAAATCATCTTCAACAACTTCTCAACAATCTCCAATTTTGGAATTGATGGTGAAACAACAAAAGCTCAAAAACATAAAACTCAAAACTACACACTCCAAGAACTCCCCCTTTGTTCAACAATTCAATACCTCTTTTTTATTTATGTTTCTCTTCATTTTTCTCCCCCTTTTTGCCATCAAAGGAAAAGTGTCAAAATTCAAACATTTAGGAACTCAAGTAAAAATAACACTTTTCACATGAAAATTTTTCTTGTACCTTTCTCTCACAATTGGAAGAATCCTCTTCCAAGCTAGCACTGCAAAAACTAGTCTAGCACTCATACTATCCAATATAGTCAACAACATAAATGAGGATGACCAGTCCTGAGACAAGCGCCATCATTCACAATCTTTTGCATCAAAAATTATCCCACAAAGATGATCCAATTGGACCTCAACAATTCCCTTGACCAACCAAAAAGTTCTAACCAAGTCTTCCCTCTCTCTCTCAACAATCAACAACTCCGCTTGCAACTTACCAACTCTTTTTCTTTTTTTTTCCATTTTCATCTTTGAAGAAATCAAAAATCTTTCCAATATTATTCATCTCAGATTCAATAGCTTCAATTCTGCTTCTAAAATAATCAATAGCAGTAGGCCACCAGAGACAATACCTGTCGATGTCAGACATCTCCTTAAAGCATTATTTTGTCTCACCAATTTGGTAACAAGTCAGAAACATCTGAAACAGTAATACCCTTTTTAGCAGATAATCAACCAATGCATCATCAATTTTTAGCCTTCTGATTGGAGAGCTAGCACACCACATTTCACCAAACTTCTTCATATTACCTTCATCTAACACCGATTGAGTATCATCTGGATCGACAGAATCAGATCCACGCAAAAAAACTTCTTCATTCTCCTTTTCTTCCAAGATAGAGATGACATCTTCTATGTTAACTTTCCTCTTTTTAGGTTCCAGAGAGGAACCACCAATAAAAACTTCCAATTCCTTCTTACCGGAGGTGGAACCCTCCTCAAACCGACTGAACACTATCACACAAGAGAACAAATTCATTTGCAAGGATGAGAAAGATTTTTCATGCACTTGCTTTATCTTCCATACATTCCAAATACTTGTACTAGAATTTCTTTCTGATAGGGATGTCGAACTTCCACTTAACATTCTCCTTTGTTGGTAGCAAACTTAGAAAGTAAAATACCAAGCATATTAGTGGAGATCGAAATCATAAGGGATAAATTTCAACCAAAGAAATTTTGACATTCTCAATTAGGTTTTCCATCATGAGGATACACAAATTAAACTGCTTATTTTCCTTCACCATCATGTGTGCAAGATATACAACAATAGCCGAAGTAGAACCTTCACGATTTTTGAAATAGATTTTATAAGTGATGCCATAAGCAACATACCTTACTACAAGATCGACAATGGTATTTATCAGTAGATCTCGAGGGTCTTTCTCGATACCAGTAAGTTCTTCCACATCTTTGCATTTCACTATTTTCTTCCCAGGGAGGTCACCAACACTGCACAAACCAGTAATAACTCCAATGGCTTCCTTCATGATCGGATAGGGTTTGTCCAAAATAATGTTGCCATCCTTGAATCAACTCAACAAGAACAAGATAAATTTTTTGTCTATAACCCAGGGAAATTCTCCCCATAAATCCATACCTAGAGTATTTACATTTTTCAATTCATCCATCTTCAACCCTAGTTCCATTTCCTTCATTTTTTTATGATCAAACTCATCGAACTCAACTCCCTTTAGCCTTAGTGGAATATCACCACTCGATCCTCTATTAACAGATTCCATCATTGTGCTTGTCCTCTTCAAACTATTTATCACTCAGAAACTTATTCTTCTTCTCCTTTGCAAACTACGAGAAATGATTTTGAAAACTCCCACCTTTTATTCTTAATTACTCATAATGATTTCACCGCCAAAGATGCTCATTGATGACGCCAACAATTTTACTTTTCTTTTCAATTAGCCAGATTAAGCTTCATCATTTATCATCAACCAATTCAAACTTAATCATGTTAAAAATCATATCAATATTACTTTAGAGATGGGGAACCGACATGATATGCAATGCAAAACTCCCCCTGAGCCAAGGGAGATTGGCCCAAATACTGATAGGGTATGTACCAGGATTCGGTACCACGGAAGTGTTTTCCATACTTGTTTCCTTCTTCTTCCAAACCATGACTGTCTTCTTCTTAGATTCATTTGATTCTGTAACCTTCTTTTTGTTCTCAGGATTTTTCGGAGTAACATATCTACATCTGTTAGCATAATGTCTGGGTTGACTAAACTTGTAACATCTTTGTCCTGACTTAGCTAAGTGAACCCTAGGTCTGCACTGATTAGCTTTGTGATCATAACCATAGCATAAATGTTAATAACCATGAAAGAGATTGTTCATTTCATTCCCTCTTTCTAGATTAGATAATTCACTTCTACAATGACTCGCTTTATGACCAAGCTTGTGACAATTAAAGCATTGATTATTCAGTTCCATCTTGCTTCTACATTCTATAGCCTTATGTCCAAATTTTTTGCATAGAAAACAATGACCATTGAATGATAAGTACCTTTGAGCATTTGGTTTCCTAACAGGAGGTCTTTTTGTAGGTGCATTAGAGTTCTAGACCTTGCTTGTTACAATTGATCTTGCTTCAGCTTCAACTGCATTGTCTTCACCCTTAGTGTTATGATTTGAGTTTTCATTGGTGAACCCAAGTCCTCCCTTATCCTTGTGACATTTTTGTAGGAAAAAAAGTTGATCCAAAATCATGCTACTTTCACATACTCTTTCTTCAGTTTTCATCCTTCTTAATTATTTATCTAACTTCTCATTTTCTTCTGATTTCTGTTTAATATTATCCTTGAGATTTTCTTCAATATTCTTCCATTCTTAATTTTCTATTTGATAGTATCTTTGAGATTTTCTTCAGTTTTCTTGCATTCATCGAATTACTGCTTTAAATTCACAATACTTTCTTTTGACTCTTATAATTTCTGGCTAACCTCTTTGCGTCTTGCTTTGAACTTCCAGATTTTCTCCCTTAGCTTTGCAATACAAGCGTTTGCTTCCTTGAGATTTTCTTTCAATTCTTCATTTTCAGATTCTGTGCTTTTCATATCATCTAACATTATCTTCAGTTCTTCCTCAATTTGATAAGCTCCTGCCATTTGTTCAAACTACCAAGATCTCCCCTAGGAAATTAAGCTTTATCTCTAAGGGACCAAGCTCTGATACCAATTGTTGAACAGTCCAGATAATTGAGAGGGGAGGTGAATCAGTTATCCAACAATACTTTTATTTTTCTTTAATTAATCTGGAGTAGATTTTATACCAATCAAAAATTAATCAAACAAATATGAACATAAATGCACTCAACAACACTAAGCACAATGAACAAAATAAATTATGTGGAAACCCAAGAAGAGAAAAACCACAAAGAATGCTAATTCTCAATTATAAAGCACCGGTTAAGGTGATTTTTACAAGGGCTCACTACCAAGTTACTCATTGTAGGGTGGCTCATTGCCGGTGGGATCACTGCCCAAATACAAAACAATAGATTAGAAAATAGTCTCACTAAAAAAAGTGAACAGATTAAGTTGCATCTACAGATGCATGAATTCAGTTCCGATTAAGAGCACAATTTCTGTCTGTAGCAAATCCAGTTAAGAATCCTTTGCACATCTTCCTTCCAGAGCTGATGAGAATTCCACAACCAAGACCAAATCTTGATTATCATCAATTTTAGTGTCAACTAGACAACCACAATTTGACATACAAAAACTTGCAACATGCTACATGAAGTTCTGGATAGCAAGGTTACCCGAAGTAAGCTTTGAGCACAACATCCAACATCAAAATATTAGCCCTCATTATTTTGCATAAATTTACTTCCACAAACATCCCAAAAGAAGTACTACCATATCTGAAGGAAGGATAATATCCATACTACATAACATCATAACACTCGATAGGATAGATCAAGTTTGTACATCATCTGGAGCACAACCTTCTGGATCTAAGGTTTTGACATCAATGACAATGATGCTAAATCATCTTCAACAACTTATCAACAATGAGGTCAAAATAGCAATGGAGAAAAGTGTTGTTGTGAAAGGTATTTATTTTAAACAATTTTCAGCATAAATTATGGCATTGCACCAAAAGACAATCAAGAGGTACAACAATTTTTATGAAAAAAGTGATAAACCATCTAGTAGAGTAAAAATGCCAGATTCTATAGATAAGGAAATTACAAAAAAAAAATGGTCATGATAAAAAATTACTTTCTTTTGGTCTACGAGGAAGGAGCTAGGTGAACCAAGAACTCTTGTAGACCTTGGAGATAACAAAGAAGATTATGAGTTTAGGAAATTGTGAAATATAGAGCATCCCAGTGAACATGAAGATCAAGAAATTGATGATGAATCTAATGATGATAGGGAAGAACAAAGCTATGTCAAAGCTGGTTTAAGTGAGGCCACAAAAGAAGCATATACTTTAGGAGCAGCCATAGCCAAAAAAATAGGTTATACAGGTGGTCCTTTGGGGTCCCAAGGACAAGGCCCTTGGATGGTAACAGATGTAGAACCTATTAAACCAGTTGATAAATTTGGACTTGGAGCTGATATAGTAGACCAAGGGCATAAAAGTATAGCTGAAATAATTCATTTTTGTTAGAGCTTCAAATCCTAATCCTCATGGTCATATACAATCACAACTAGGACATTCCCATGGTGGAGAACCTAGTGCAATTGGTACTGCCACTAGTAGTGATGGTATGTGTAGTAGTACTATTAGTGTTCTACATGTGCTACAACAACAAATTACACACAAGAGGACAACAATACAAGATACCACACAAACACCAAGTGATCAAGGCATACTGAAGAGGGCAAGGATTTTGACAGGTCCAAGTCCAACTACCAGTTCCACCACAAAGGAGTTATTTCTAGACACTCCCCCAGTTAGTGTGGCTACAACAAAAACTGCAAGTACTCCTAGTCCTTTGACATTCAAGCATTCCATTATTCCTACATCCCTAGGTTTTGATTAATTGATGATTTTAAAAAGAAATCATAATTGTATAAAAGAAAAAGAAGCAACTAATGGAGAGTGTGTCTGTTATAACTTTAGAGCCTCCAACAACCATGACACCCACATTTGACACAAATAAAGAAATCATGGAGTACACATTTTTTTTCCCACAGTTCAAAATAAACATGCAATTCAAAAAAATTGACAAAATTAATGTATCAAAGAAGAGCAGTGAATTAGTGTACACATCATTGCTAAAGAAAGAGAGAGAGAAAAAGGTTGTAGATTCAAATAAAAAATTTATTGGAAGACCTATCAAATGAGAAAGGAAAGAGGAAAGCAACATATAACAAGAGCAATGAATTAGAAAAAAAAAATAAAAAAATCTGCCTCTACATCAACAAGAAAAGAGGATAAACAAACAAAGGTGGAATTGAATGAACTAAAGCAAAGTTAGATGAGGGAAAAAAGAAATATAATGAGGAAAAATCCACTTCAGAAAAAATAAGAAAAAGCATTGGGAAAGAAAATGAACAGTGGGAACAAAAATTGGAGAAAGAGAGAAAAAAATGAAAGATTGGGCACAAAGCTGATGGAAGCAAAAAAATGAAATAAACTCTTGTTAAAATAAGTTAAATGCATTTTGTAGAGAAACAATGAGGCATATGAAACAAAATATCTAGGAGGGAATAATGCAAAGGATTGATCATTTGTGTGAATTGTTTCAATTGATTGATGCTATGAGACTACATTATAAGAAGCTCAACAAATATTTAATAGACAACAAAAATGTGTTGGCAACAGAGAAATATGCAAATAAAGTTAAAAAAATAGTCTACAAATCCAGTGACAATGGTTTGAAATCAAAAGGGATTAATAATTGAATTGAAGCCTTAATGAAGGTGTCATCTATCATTCAAAAGTGTTCAAGAATGCATGAAACAATAGAATTTGTGAATCTAGCTACAACAAAGATGAAGAAGTTGGATGAAAAGGTAAGGAATGTGATAGAGATTGGTTTGTTAGAGGCTTTTGGCACAAATAAGTGATTCATTGGAAAGGATGGTTTTAGAAAGATGGAGGGTGTAACGAAGACTGATTTGGACCAGTTTACTCAAAACCCAGATGAGGTGAACTATTTGGATTCCATCAAACCACTAATAACCTTGAATGTAACTTTGTCTGAAACATTCAAGTAAAGATCCATATTCAATCATACATTGTTAATAAATTTTCAAGTTATAAAACATCAGTCGGAACAAATGACAATTTCATCACCTGAACAATGGAAGTTACTACAAAAGCTAATAGAATGACTTGATATTGATAATATGAGTTTTCCAAGTTCCAACTCAGGTATGTGCAGAGTTGTCTTTGAGAAAGATTTTGCATTGCCTCTATGTATTCCTTCATTTGAAAATCAATAGAAAACTCAAATTCAGTAATGTGTTGATGTTCAATTATTTGTATTATTTATTTTATCAATTGAAGAAAAACTCACATTTCAACTACTAGATACACATTAAACAATTGTTGATGTTTATTGTTGTATATGCTACTATTGTTAATATGTTATTAAGAATTGATTTGAGTGATGAATCACTGAGTACATGTTTAACACAATTAAAATATGAAATTATTAATAATATGTTAATTTATTCAATCTGATACATAATTTCAAGGAATGCAATATAAAATATCAAATACAATATAAAATATCAACTACAGTTTGAAATATAAAATTCTTGGTAATCCTCAACTGGTTAAATTAGGGTTGTTAGCTCTGCAACCTAGGGCTTTCTAAAACCTTGGTGTAAAATTCTTGGTAATCTTCAACTAGTTAATTTAGGGTTGTTAGGTCTGCAACCTAGGGCTTTCTCAAACCCTATTATCCTAAAACCTTGACATTCTTATCTTTTGTTGTCGACATCATTCACTTTTTAACTGGTCTTTAAGTTATGACTTATGGGTATCGATGTCATGAGTCCCATGTCCCCTTTTGCTAGGAAGTGCCCCTTTAATATCATATATAAATCAAAATAAAAACCTTATTTTTTATAATTTTATTGTTTTATGTTCATTACGTGGCGGAAGATAAATAATTTTGCAGGTCCCCATGCCCATAGCAGAATGTCCTTTTCTTGGTTGCAGAACCATGAAAGGACACTTTTTGACTGGTCTTTAAGTTATGAATTATGGGTATCAATGCCATGAGTCTCATGTCCCCCTTTTCTAGGAAGTGCCCCTTCAATATCAAATATAAAATCAAAACCAAAACCTTTACTTTTCTATAATTTTATTGTTTTATGTTCATTACGTGGCGGAAGATAAAGGATTCCACAAGTCCGCAGGCCCATAGCGAAATTTTCTTTTCTTGGTTGCAGAACTGTGGAAGGAAATTGTGTGACAATATTCTCTATGGGATGTGGAAGAATTATATTGGATACAGGGGATGGTTATGTCCTTTTCAAGAAAATCAAGGCTTTACTCATTGTAACGTCTGAAAATGAAATAGGCTTTTTGCACAATAGACAATAAGGAAGATTAGATCGTTAGAAGCACACATGCATACAATACTAAAATCTAACATGCAAATTCATACGTTAAGCAACAAAGAACATGGGAAAGTAAAAACGTAATTAAAAACTAGAACAATCTCACCAATTTTCAAACGTATTTCCATGAATTATCTCGATTGCCCTTCTCCATTTTGCTTGTGTAGTATAATTGCCTTCATATTTTCAAGTAATTCGTGCAAGTATAGCCTAAGATAGTGATTAGCAAAATATCGAAGATTCAAGACAAAGTGCTCTCAAAAGTTATCAAATTCGCGAGAGAGATTGGAATGAAGAATGACAAATCAATTTATAGAAAATTGATTATTCGAACGACAGGCCAAGATTGAAAGATCAACGGATAGTTGAGATTGAGAGATTAGACATGCATTCAGATAACTGATAGAAGTGACATGAGTGATTCGAATTAGAAATAGAATTAAAGATTAAATGAATGATTTAATCTTCAGTTCGGCATTCGAAAACATAAGAAATATCTTTGCATGACAAAGATAAAGATTGATTATAACGACTCTCTGTTCGAATGCACGCACAACATTTAATTAATTAAATAAGAATATATAATTAATATGCATGTACACGCAAATGAGTTAGAACTGGAGGATTGCATGATTAGACGAAGAGATTACTCGAAGACGCCACTCAGACATTAAATCAATAGTTAACTGAACGATTAAAATAGATGTCGAGTTGAGTAAAAGTGAATACTTAGATAACTCACATAATTATCTAAAATATAGAAGAATGTGTTAAAATAGACTTAATGAATTAAATAATTCATTTAATTCAAGACTCGATATTTGAAGAATAATTAAATAAATAAGATTTATTTAATTAAGGACTAAGGGAATGAATAATTAAATAAATAATGAATTTATTTAATTATAGTTGAAATATGATAAAGAGTAAATTAAATAAGAATTTATTTAATTTAACCGGAAGAATAAGGTTAATTAGTAAGATAATTAAATAACAAGCGTTTATTTAATTAATTAGATAGAATAAAGAAAAGTGTGAATTAATTAAATATTTAAGATTATTTAATTAATAGAAGAATTAATAGAAGATGTGGTTAATTAAATAATTGACATTATTTAATTAATAGAAGAATTAGAATTATGACGAATATGGAAGCCGTAGGCTAAAACCAGATTTCGGTGTCTACATTTGCCCCTCTTTGATACAATGTCGTTTAGGCGTTGTGTCAAAGAAAATCAATGAAAATATGCCCCAATCAAGCTCCGGATTAGAACAGGTGAAGATATGCCCCCTCGGGAAAATTTACAAATTTTTGAAATGTTCAGAAAAATTTGGAAATGCTCCCGATTAGTCCAGTAGATAGGCAGAAATGTAATGCAGTTGACGGAATTAGGTTCGGACATGGGAGGGACGGGTACGGGATGATAGAAAACGGAAGTTTACACGGCCAGTAGGAAGAAAATGCCACCTAAGCCCTAGGTATATATTGGAATTGGGGTGAAAAACTATTCATTTGCACCCACCCAGCTTAGAGATTTCAAAATTTTGCTCTGACTTTCAGCGAGGATGTCTCCAATTCCAGCCACCCATCATCGTGCCTACAGGATCAGGACGTTCCAGAGACCAGCCGGCACGGACCCCCCGGTATGTACCTAAAACTTGTCTTATGAAAATTTTTAATTTGCGCGCATTTTAAGGTATTTATTGAATTTTTAGTTGTGCGTCGCATTTTAATTTGCACCGCATCTGTATGCGCGAACGACGCATCTGCTTGCGAAAAGCCACATGTGCATTTTAGCGCCGACCGTTTAGACTTAGTTTAGAAAAGAACCGCATGTGTTTATTTTGTAACGCATTTGATATTTGTTATGCGCATGTGATTTTTTGAAACGCATATGCATATTTATATCCGCATTGGCTTATTTAAAAATGCATTTGAGATTATGCAATGCAACTGTTAATTTTAGCACGCATTTGATAATAATTAACCACATTTGATTAATAATGACGCAATTGTAATTTGTGGACCACATTTGTAGAAAGCGACGCATGTGTTAAAAATGTGACGCATCTGCAAAAATAACGACGCATTTGCATTTTATGTCAAAACATTCATTTTTCACTAGGGTAGATGATTCAGGCTAACATGAAGCATGTTGTTGCAATTTGTTCTTGACCCTATCTACACACGTGAGTCGAGACCCATGACGTTTTGATTCAGAGACAGCTTACGGCCGACCGAGCGACGGACTCTATGGCATTTGGGTTTGTTGCACGTGACCGATATGCCCCAGATGAGGGAAAATCGGGGTTTACTGACAGCACTTTACGAGCAGTGGCACTCGGAGACATCTTCCTTCCACCTTCCGACTGGAGAGGCCACGGTGACTTTGGAGGATGTGTATAGGATTTTGAGGCTACCGATTAGAGGGACACGGGTGGTCTATGATACCCAGAGGGGTATAGCTGAGATGTGTAGGTATTACCCCCATGCTGACGTTAGACAACTAGGGGTTGATGACTATGAGATTAGATGGCGGGTATTGGCCCAGAGATATAGACAGTTAGACTGTCTAGTAGCGACATTGATAGGTGGTATTGTACTGCCTAATCGCCGAGGTCATGGATTCCCTGTAGGATGGGGAGAGATGTTAGTGGGCATGGTTGAGCGCCGAGTCGTATATGCTTGGGATTTGTGTGTGTTGGGGATGCTATACTTCCACCTTCATGACATTGCCTATAGAGAGGCGCAGTCGATGAGCTGCGGTACCACGCTGTTGATGGTATGGGCGTGGGAGCACATCACTATATTTATACCACCGGTTACAGTTGATGTACCTCATGGAGCGCCATATGCATTCCATTATGTAGGGGCCACTACTCAGCACCATATTGGGGACACTGGTTATTTTAGACACGCGATAGATCTGATGCAGGAGTTCACATGGAGACCGTACCTGGGCTGTGAGGTATGGTCAGATGAGGATGAGCACTTGCCATATTGTAGACAGACAACGTATCTAGTGGGACGGACAGTCTCCCACATGCATATTATAGAGCGGCAGTTGCCAGATCGGGTACTGAGACAGTACGGAGAGGTACAGGATGTGCCTCGAGGGAGAGCAGAGTTTGTGCGGTCATCGCGAGAGGTCCTACTGTGGGGGCCAGAGATTCCAGTCGCCACTGCAGAGGCATACATTGATGGATTACAGGCGTAGCCATGGGGATGGAGGTCTGGACCAACAGATCTAGGGATGACCCCAGCTTATGATCAGTGGTGGGCATTGCACAGGCCAATTCCCTTAATAGATCTAGGACAGCCAGCACCGGTAGAGCGGCGTGTTAGAGGTCCCAAAGGCAGACGCGGCAAAGGAGGTGGTTGAGGAGGCAAAGGAGGCCGAGGTGATGGTGGGGATGATGGCAGAGGTGGCCGACGCGGAGGCAGGAGAGGGAGGCGGGGTCGACGAGGACGAGGAGCAGCCTTGTCACCGATCCGAGAGGAGAGGGGAGGAGAGGAGGATGTGGCCATGCTAGATGTGGCCAGAGGTGGCGAAGAGGAGTAGCCAGCTGAGGCACTTATCCCAGACATCCCTGACATCCCAGCAGAGGCAGAGGTAGGTGCCGAGGAGGCAGTTGCAGAGGAGGCCGTTGGAGAGGAGGCAGTGGGAGAGGAGGTAGAGGTCGATGCCCTTGGATTGCTAGGTTCCTACCAGGAGGATGATGAGGAGGATGATCACGAGAGAGAGATCAAGGATCAGATCCTGGAGGAGATGGACGAGGAGGAGGATGGGCGAGATAGGGTCCGTTAGGATGAGACAGAGGCAGAGCTGCCCGACACTGATATATTACGAGCCCAGGTTGCCTCCTTGGAGGAGCGGATGAGGGTGTTGATGGCAGAGAGAGATGCCTACAGGGTAGAGAGAGACAGAGCCTTGATGGAGAGAGATCAGGCTGTAGCCTAGCGGCAGGAGACTGAGCAGAGATTCACAAAGCTCAGGACATTATGTACAGGACTGTCAGCAACATTTTCCAGAGAGTTGGTCAGAGCCGGTGAGAGGGAGAGATACTACCGAGACTTGTATGAGGCAGAGGTTCCCTTAGAGAGATGGGCTCCCAGCTTTTCAGCAGCACAGAGTAGTAGGTCTCAGACCAGGACCCACACACAGACAGTGAGCACAGAGGGAGTGGATCAGCCATGCAGAGCAGGGCCATATGACAGACCTCCCACAGCTCCGAGATCAGCAGGTTCCCAGCATCAGTCTCCTACACACTCCCGACATGATGGTAGTGGCAGTTCAGGATAGAGATACAGTTTTGAGGTCCATTTGAGACATTGTATTTTGATCTGATAGCCTGCGGGCTTCCATGTATTTATGATACATTATGACATTGTGATGTGACACATATGAGCGATATGTATATATGATTTTGGCGGTGATTCTTATGATATGCATTGTCTATTTATTGATTATGCAGTCTTGATTTATACATGTGATGTTTATATGATATGCCTATGTGATGGATGGTTGTATGTACTTTATGTTGTTTATGCAACTAATGCGATAAATTTGATTCTATATGACATATGATTCTATATGATTATGAGATGCAATGTGATGTTATATGTATAATGACATGTGATGCTATACAAATGTAATATGATGTATGTATTTACAGTTTATTACTTATGATATGCAGTGTTAAATGATGATTATTGTCTATTATGCCATGATGATCTAAATATGAAATATGCCTATATATATGTATGTTTCTAACATGTATGTTGATGCAGAATGACGTATACCAGTTTGTGTCACAGGATTCTGTCATAATGCAAGAAAGAAGACTTGTTAGTGTGGAATGGAAGATCGACAAAGAATGAAAAGACAAAAGATACATGTTAGCGTTAGGAATCTTCGATATTTTACCGTATCACAAAAGGTATTGCACTTTATCATCATTGGGCGGGACTAATACAAATGGAGACAAACACCAGGATATGACATAAATCAAGGTGTGCAAGGTCATCCACTTGCTAAAAACAGACAGTCGCAGACAAGGATTGTCACTAACTCATACTAAGGACACAAGTTGCCCCAGTCTTTTTGTCAGGACAAACCACAGACAGCAAACAAAAGAAAAGACAGGTCATGAGACGTCATTGCTCCTCTAAATCCTTCATGGGACATCCTTGAGGAAACTAGTAACATGACTCAAAATCAAATTTAAAAGACAGTCGACAGACAGCAGTCAAAGAAAATAGAATTCCGATACGTCGTTGCTTCTCTAAATCCTTCATGGGACATCATTGAGAAAGCTAGTAACATGAATCCTAGTCATCAATTCAAGATAAATGATAAGATAAATAAGCCAATAAAGTCAAAAAGCCAATGAAAATATTTGCCAAAAACATGATTTGTTTGTTTGATTTGTTTGATTGATTGAGCCTGATTGCAGGAGATACACATACCGGATAAGACTGTGAGTCTGGTTTCAATGTTATGACTATCTGTATAAGGCATGACAAAGCCTGGTTTCAGAAAGACATGTATCGTATAAGACGTTGAGTCAGATGCCATTGATGTGATAACCGTTAGGGGCCGCGCCGATCGCTGACCTCTAACATTATGGTACACCCACCCCAATAAGACATGCTGATTGTTTTGATAACGCTCTATTTCAAGAAGGACACACTGGCGCAGCGGCGACTTCGCTGGTTGATCCGCTGAATCTGTTTTGTTTCAAGCGTTTGATTTGAATTAGAGACATCGCTGACTTGTTCACCGTGATTGATGCATGACTTGATATGATATACAGACAATTGATTGTGTGTGACGACAAAACCCTAAAGGACTGACCTAGTGTGGCCTCGGGGGCTCATCATGTGATGTGCCTTGCCTACGCTGTACACGCAGAGACCTCGTAGTTCAATTTGACTCTAATCGGCCAAGACCACTACAAATAAAAAGACGGTGTGAGTGAATGTGATCTAACCCTACTGACTAACCTTAAAGCGGCCTCGGGCTCATCGTAGGATGGCTCCTCGGCTCACGCTTGTGGTGACGCAGAGGCCCTCGTGAGTTCATTAGCGACCAATGACCTTTATCATATAGATGCATGTATTGGACGCAAGACTTTTATACATACAAAATGCAAACAGATCGACCTAATGCTCCTGGGCACACATCGGCAGATGGCCTCGCTTTACGCCCGGGGCCGCAGAGGGCAACGAGTCTCATTACGACGAAGAAGACTCCATAAGCGACCGACTCGACTCTATTTTGGATTTTGAAGTTTTTCAATGTTTTGTAGGTTTTCTCATAATCTATTTGTGATGTTTTTGGATTTTCATGGTTTTACGCCTTCAACACAGCCCAATGTAAGAACTAATGATGCGTGTCATGTCTCACGAAAGTATAAGACCAACCGACTATGAATAGAGGTAAGATGGGGGATATGAAATGCTCTCGATGTCAATCGTTCCAAGCTATGGAAAAGACTACCACTTATTAGGACTGATATATACAAGTGATGGACACCAAAGGTAAAAGATATATACAGGATAGTGGACTATGTACACGAATGTGGGCTATGTACAGGGATAAGGGACTATGTATAATGAAGTGTGCTATGTACAGGGAAGTGGAGTATATACAAGATAGATTAGAATAATAGTAGACAAAGGAGCAAAGTTGAGTACACATAGCGCCTGTTTGCCAGGTTTTCACCATGGTACCTATCTAAAGCGCCACCGAAGTGGTTTTCACCATTGGATGATTGATTTGTCTTTACTATTTTCCATATTAACTAATTTTTTTGGTGTTACCAAGACGCCTGTTTGCCAGGTTTTCACCTTGATAACGATTTTTTTTTTTTTTTTTTGCATTTTTGCTAAATAAGACAAAGGCTTCTAGAAGCTATGTGTAGAACTTCTTCAGATGCATACTATTGATTGGTGAGGACAATGGTTCGCCTTCAGGAGTAGAGAGTTGATACGCTCCTGATCCAAAAGCTTCCGTAACAACATAGGGTCCCAACCAATTAGGTTCAAAATTTCCTGCTTTGTCTCTTTCTGCTTGATTCTTTGGGTTCTCCATTAAAACCAGGTCACCAATGTCAAAATTTCTGTTTAAGACCCTCCTGTTATAGCTACGACGAAGGCAATTCTGATATGCTTGAAGATGGTCTAGTGCCTTTTGTCTTCGCTCATCCAGGAATTCTAGTTCATGGAGTCTCGACACTCGATACTCTTCATCATCAATGTGGCCTTTCAGGGATACCCTTAGGGAAGGAATCTCGACCTCAATAGGAAAAATGGCTTCAGATCCAAAGACAAGTAAGTATGGGGTAGCACCAGTGGGAGTACGGATACTTGTACGATAAGCCCATAAGGCAGGGTTAAGCTGTAAATGCCAGTCACGACCAACATCATTGACAGTCTTCTTAAGGATTCTAATGATGGTCTTGTTAGACGCCTCCGCTTGGCCGTTACCTTGTGGGTAGTATGGAGTAGAGAAGTGATGTTGAATATGAAATTGATCACACAAGTGACGGACTTCTTGGTTCTTAAATGGGTGGCCATTGTCAGTGATTATAGACTAAGGGACACCATACTGACAAATGATATAGTTCAAGATGAATCTAGAAATCTGTGTGCCAGTAATGTATGTCATAGGAATGGCTTCAATCCACTTCGTAAAGTACTCAGTGGCAGTGATAATGAACTTGTGTCCATTACATGAGGTGGGGTGGATCTTACCTATAAGGTCAAGTCCCCATTGGGAAAAAGGCCATGGTGACGTGATAGGACGGAGCTCCTATGCTGGGGCATGTATCAAATCTCCATGAACTTGGCATTGGTGACATTTTGTTACAAAGACATATGAGTCTTTTTCCATAGTAGGCCAATAATAACCCAGTCTCATAATCTTTTTAGCTAAGGTAGGACCGCTAGAATGGGAACCACATATACCCTCATGCACCCCACGCAAGGTTGCTTATGCTTCAGTAGAATCAAGACATCTCAACAGGGTATTATCTAAGGCACATCTATATAAGGTGTCTCCGACGATGGTGTATTTGGCTGACTTGCGAAGGAATGTCCTACGTTGGTTATTGGATAGGCCAATGGGGATGACTTCGGCATGAAGGTAATCATAGATTTCTTTGTACCATGGGGAATCAGGACCAACAATGTCACACACCATTTCAAAATCTGGGATATCGTAGGTGGGGACCAAAAGCTGTTCGACCAAGAACTCAAACTTAGGCACGTTGTTAGGAATGTCAAGGAGTGAGGCAATTGTAGCCATAGCGTCTGCTGCTTTGTTTAAAACATGAGGTATCTGATGAAACTTGACTTTGTCAAAGTACTCTTTAAAACTATCAGCCATGCGCTTGTATGGAGCAAGCTTCTCATCCTTACTCTCATAATCATTTACCTATCTTATTACTAGTTGAGAATCACCATATACCTGTAGGTTCTTGATTTTCCACTTGACTGCCATGCGTAAACCTGTCACTAAAGCTTCATATTCTACCATGTTGTTAGTGCATGGAAATGCAATCCTAAATGATTTAGGGATGGAATCACCCTGTGGTGTGATAAAAAATATCCCAGCCCCTGAACCATGATTTGTATGTGAGCCATCAAAGTACAGTTTCCATGTTATGTTTGTGTCAAAAGTGAATATGAACTCATCAAGAAAGTATGCCACTAATGGGTGATCTGCCTGTACTGGTGCGTCAGCTAATTGATCAGCAATGACCTGTCCTTTAATAGCCTTTCTTTCTACATACTGGATATCATACTCACTAAGTATCATAACCCACTTAGCCAGACGTCCTGTTAATGCTGCCTTACTGAGAAGATATTTCAGAGGATCTATTTTAGCAATCAACATTGTTTGATGGTTTAGCATGTAGTGCCTCAGTTTTTGGGTAGCAAATACTACTGCAAGACAGGCACGTTCAATGTTACTATAGTTTAGCTCATAACCAACCAAAGTCTGGCTGATATAATAGACTGCCCTTTCATGACCTTCATCATCATTCTGTGCAAGCAATGCTCCAAGTGATGAATGGGTTGCTGTGATATAAAGAATCAATGGTCTTCCTTCAATAGGTGGCATTAAGACAGGTGGTGTAAGTAAATATTCCTTAATCAATTGAAAAGCCTCTTCACACTTAGATGTCCATGCAAATGGTACTCCTTTCCGAAGAAGATGTTGAAAAGGATGTGTCTTGTCTGCTAGTTGCACTATAAACCTTCTGATAGATTGCAACCTTCCCTATAATGTCCTTAGTTGACTGAGATTGTTGGGTGGTGGCATGTCCATGATTGCTTTCACCTTAGCCAAATCCACTTCAATACCTCGTCTTGAAATGATATAACCTAACAGCTTTCCTGACTTGACTCCAAACACACATTTCTTTGGGTTGAGTCTCACATTATACTTCTCCAGTCTTTGAAATACCTTGTCTAAAACCTATAAATGTTTTGCCCTTGTCTTGGATTTTACAATAAGGTCATCGACATAATCCTCCATACAAGTGTGTACTAGATCATGAAAGATAGTAGTCATGGCACGTTGATAGGTTGCTCCTGCATTTTTGAGTCCGAAGGGCATAACATTCCAGCAATACGCTCCCAAGGACAAGTAAAAGTTTACTTTATGCTGATCTTTAGGGCCAATTTTATCCGGTTATACCCCTCAGAATCCATCCATAAGGGACAACATCTCATATCCGCCATGTCATCAACTATCATGTCTATGTTAGGCAAAGGGAAGTCATCCTAGGGACAAGCCTTGCTGATATCTCTAAAATCGCGGTAGATGATGCCCCCACCGGGTTTGGTAACCGTAATAAAGATTGAAACTAATCAAGATAGTCAATAGGTTCCTGAGAAACCAACGTGCCTAAAGAGTTTCTTGAGTTCACTAATTAACAAAAAGCAACTGCGGATGCATTTTTCTCAACTTCTGTTTCATTGGTTTGGCACCTGGTTGTAAAGGTAAATGGTGTAGAACAAGTTCAGGATCTAACCCTGGCATGTCCACATATGACCAAGCAAAATTTATCTATCTCTGTGCAAAGAAGTCGCGGAACTCAGGCTTTTCTTCTATTTTCAATGACGCACAAACCAGCCATGGATTCTCTTTGTGCCTATGTTGGCTCTCTACAGCTTTCCACGGAAAGCATAGGCTACTTTTCTCAGGTAATGGGAACAATGTTCTTCAAACTGACCTTAGGGCTGCTCTCGTGAGAGGTTTCACCCTCTTGGATATCTTTTTACTTTTTCATGGTCTAGAGGTGCCTTGTGGTTTTCACCTAGAGACTCATCCTTTTTATCTTGTTTATTCTTTTTCTCATTTTTGTGACTGGAGGGTTGAACAGATTCCCCAAAATATGCTTTATTGTCCAAGTCAATGGTAAAACCAACTTTATGATCCCCATTAGGTATGCCTTCATGTAATCCCAGGAACTCAGCAATCGCTTCGTCGTTCTCAAAAGTATCTAAAACGGGTGTATCTTGTTGATCCCAATCAATGAGTTGGGGATAAACTAAGGGCATGTCATCGTCAGAGTTATCAAAATCTAATGGGGTCAAGGTAAGGATTGAATTATTCATGTGATCACAAAAGTCTTGTACCAAGTCCTTTTTTCTCTTGGGTTTGGGTCTAGGTGGATGAATAGGTGGGCCTAATGCCAAGGTTTGATAATCAGAGAGAGGTGGCTCAGGTTGCCAAGAGGTAGGATCAAGAGATTCCCAATAGTAGTGTTTAAACCACTCCTCTTTTGTCATTTTCTTTGGTGGACAGGAATTTAAAGGATTTGGTGAGGAACTTAACAGCAAGTCAAGTTCTCCAAATAACTTGTCAAGGTCCATGGAAGAAGTAGAGGATAAGGAATCCCACTCATAATCATTAGAGTCAGGTGAGTTAGAACGATTTTGGTCTACCGGTTCGTGAGATGTCTTAATGTCTTCTGAAGCACGTACTTCCTCAAGTAAGGGTAATGGAGTACTAGGAACGCCAATCTGAATCGGTTGAAACCCTAGCCCTACTCCTTTTGGCCACTGAGAAACAAATATTGGTTCAATTCTGCCATCTTGGTTTAAGCCTAAACCACTTTGTCCATCATATCCTTTGCTTTGCATGATTTTGAAACCCTTTCCATATAGTCTTGTAGGAATATGAGCAAGTAAAAGGGGTTCTTGATTATCTTCCTTATACAGCCAGGAAGTAACATCTTTTGTATCTATAGCCTCTTTGCTTAATTCACCCCATTTAGTGAAAGTTGTTGTGGGGGGAACATGTATAGTGATTATAGACTGTCCCCTACCTATTGTAGGCAAACCATATGACTTAGGAGGGACCAAGTGGCTAACACAATAGGAAGTCTTCATATAATACTCTCCACAACCCTTGTCTTGGATCTCAACCCAAGGAGTAGTGGGAAGTGAAGGTGCAACAGATTTTCGAGTGAGTGTAGACGGGTCAACATAAGAAGATGGATTAGACGATGAGGCCTCTTGGTTGACTGGCACTTGGCGTTGAGGGATCTCCTTTAGGTTAGTGCAATACTGAAAAGGATCAGGATCACCATCGATAGTTATTTCGGTGCCATTGTAGGGGAATTTAAGGCACTGATGATATCTGGAAGGGACTGCCTTCATGGCATGAATCCATGGTCTACCTAGCAAAAGGTTATATGGGAGGGTGAGATCCAAGACCTGGAACTTTGTCTCCATTACCGTAGGACCAATTCTGATAGGAAGTGTTACCACCCCATTTGATTTTCTTTCTTCATCATCATAAGCCTTAATGACAATACTCTTGGTGATGTCTACGCATGCTTCTGAAATACCTAATGCCTTAATTAGTTTTAAAGTGCATAGGTTTAACCCTGCTCCTCCGTCTACCAAAACTCGTCTAACTTTGGTGTCATCAACAAGGACTTCTAGATGTAAAGGGTCATTGTGGTTCATCTTATCTGTGGCATAGTCTTGTTCAGAAAACGTGGCATGATGATTATTGGTCAAGTAGCCCACCATCTCCTAGAAATGATTGACATCAAGGTCATTAGGGACCGTGGTGTTCTATAAAGCCTTATCAAGGATAGACTGATGCTCGGGGGAGATATGCAACAATTCCAGGATTGAAATTTGGGCTGGGGTCTTCCCCAACTGGTCAAGTAGGTTATATTGTAACTTGGAAGGTTGTGATGTTTGCTGTGATGGAGGGCCTTGGATAACAAACTTAGTACGATGAGTATTGACCGCACATTCTGGATTAGCATTGATAATAATGGTATTGATGGTGTCATTGGCGGCGCGAAGGCAATGAATGATTTTGCCACTATCATAGTCATGTTTTATATTCGCATAATTTGCTGACATATTGGTCTTAGTACTTGAACTGGGGACAGTCCCTTTCCCATGGTCATGTAGTGGGTCTGAAAAGACTTGATGATCAGTGTTCGATGTCTTTTGTTTTTGTCCACTAACTTCAATGATTCTCTTGTCAACAAGATCCTATATGATGTTCTTCAGTTGTCGACAGTTTTGTAGGTTATGCCCCTTTGCCCTATGATAATCATAGAAGGCATTGTCATCCCACCAAGTTGGTTTAAACTGTCCTGGATCATATTGTCTTGGTTCCTACAGTTGTATGAGGTTGTGTTGTAACAGTTGTTTGAACACCGACTCAATGGGTTCCCCTAAGGGAGTGAACTCACGTTTCTGGAATCTCCTTGGTGGTGGGCGTTGAGTGTTTTGGACCACATTGGGAGGTTGATTGACAGCATTAAGCATGTTGGCAAAGTTATGAGGCCCTTTTAATGTGAGGAGGGGTCCTGCTTGTAATGTTTTAGCATCAACCACCCCATCATTGGTGACATTTTTGTTGTGAGACCAGAATCTGTTTCTGTCAGTGGGAGTGTTTTGTACGACCGTGTTTTGATTGGGTGTTGTCATCTTGAGTTCACCCTTTTCAATGAGATCCTTCTCTATTATCACCCCCTTTTCCACTAGTTCCGAAAAAGATATGCAGCAATGTACCCTTAAGTTACTCCTGAGTTTTGGATGAAGGTTTTCTTGAAACATTGTAACCTTTTGTTTTTCAGGTATCTCGACAGGACATCTACTAGCAATAGTTCTCCATCTTTGGAAGAAAGCAATGAATGTTTCACCTTCATCTTGTGTTGTGTGGCACAAGGTTGCTATATTTATCTCATGGTCAATGTGGAAGGA
>VDFB02258303.1:0-31127 GCA_007258455.2 Sequoia sempervirens | reverse complement strand
CACGACGACATCTTGCTATGTCCCACGGGCCAAAAAACCACTTTGTCATTCTTACTTTTCTCTCTTTCAAATTCCATGTGCCTTGTTCAACATGCACCATCCTAAGGGGGGGCTATCATGTCAACTTGATATTCAGAAAACGTATTCATGGCCAACAAATCTTTTCTAAAAAATCTTTACAAACTTTTTCAAAATAATTGCATTCTCAACAAGGACCCCTAGTGGAACGTGTTTCCTTCATCATGGGTTCACAAGAACTTGAAGAACTTTCCTCTAAGGAGGGAGTAGCTTGTCTTGTAGGAGAAGTATTGACCTTCCCCTCGTGAGGGGGCATTTTCTTCCTTTCGAATTCCTTGATGAAGTGAGTTCATCTTTCAAAAGGATTCCTTGATGGTGAATTGATTTTGCGAAAAAATGCTCTCTCACTTTCAAACACACACATCCCTTGAGTGGACCCTTGCTCTTTTGAAGGGTTCTCGAGGGACCCCTTTAAAAAAAAATCAACTTTTTTGACTGTCTTCTTGTTTGCCTATGTGGCTGCTTTTCATTTTCTAACATGTTTTATCTGCGGATTAACATGTCGCTTTGCAGGTGTGCCTTTGAAGCTTCTCTCCAGTTTGACCCTGTGGAGTTCCCTTACATTGGGATTCCTTCATGAGAGAGTACTTGGGAGAACACCTTCTTTGCAGGTTTGAGGGCATGTGAAGTGCTTGCATCCTACGGGATTTGTCCATCGTTGGTCTGTGGGCCTTCGGTGTACTTTGTTCAACTCTGTAGTTCTGTGGAGCTACAAAGTCATTTTATTCAAACCTCCCTAGGAGAGAGTACCTGTGGAGTCCTTTTCCTACCCTGTGCTTTCGAGCTCTCCAGATCGTGGTTTGCTTCCTCGACGATTCAGGTATACATTTCTAACTCTTTGATCTACTTTACCGAACACTCATCGATACTCGTGCTCGCTAAAGTGGGGGAAAAATGTACAGGAGTGAATTTGCACCCCTTGTGTAAATTCCCCTTTTGCATCCCCTCACCTTAGAAAATCAAACCTGAAGGAAAAATTCCACATCATCACATGCCTTCCATCCACTTGGTGTGTGTTGTGTGTGTCGGTGGGTAAATTTTCGTCAGAGAAGCGAGCGCGGCATGTGGACATCTGCACGATGCATTTCCATCCCTGATAGATTCCTACCTCTAGAGTTCGCTGGGATGTTACACTCCTCATTGAGGGAGAATTGTAATGCCTGTGTGCAACCAATCGACCCAAAAATGACCCCTTCTCTTCCATTTTGGTCTTCAAAGGCATCCATTTCACAATCACTTCATCCTCTACACACTCATTCATTCATTCATTCTTCTGAGATTTTCTAGCAATCTAACACATTCTCTCAAGAATTTTTCACAACTCCATTGAGCATTGCAACAAGCAAGCTTGTTACTCCATCAATTCCATCCTTGTACGTGTTGTGCTACCATAGAAGCTGCGAGTTTGGAGTCTTGCAAGACCTCCCTTCATCATTGCTATAGCTGTGTCGACTTTTCCAAGCTCGTTGCTTGCATTCTCCCTTCATTGACCTTGAGAGCCTTTGGGTGGAGGTGGCATCACTTCATTTTCCTTTTGTGGTTTGACAAAGTAGTGTAGCATCTTTTGTAGTGTTCAAATACTTTCCTTTCTATTTACTTTATCATAAATTCTACTTCGTGGCTTTCTTGGCTGTTTATGGAGATGGAAACACCAAAGCAAGGGTTTGACTGAGGCAAACCCCTATACAATCCAACATTTTTCCCCTCTTGCTTATGTGTAGGTGAATGTGCACGTGGAGCTCACTAGTGAACTGGAGCTTTAGTGAGTTGATATTCATCACCCTTGTCTTTATCTACTTGCTTTATCATTTACACAATTAATTTTCATACTTCATAATTCTATTTGTTTCGTTAAAACTAGATAGCTAGGTAGTTAGTAGGTTTTATGGTGTTTTATATTGTACTTTAAATTTTTTGGCCGTATGGATTCCAACACCCCAGAGAGATGCTAGCGCATCGTGTTGTCATCCCAGAGCCGTGCTACTGTCCTTGGATAGAAAGTTGTCTGAGGTGCAATTTGAACTACGAAAACTGGCTCATTTAGCCCCATTTAGACTTTTAGATCTGCAGAGTGACAAAATCACTTGAGAATGCTCTTCATTCTTGATTCTTGTCCTAAAAACCCGTTAGCTTGAGCTAAGTTAGAGTAGACCTCCGCTCTCGGCTCTTCATGACCTAGAGCCTTGGTGTGGTTGGTCCCCCTATCTTACACTACTCAATGTGTGTCTAAGTCTACAAAAAAAATAAAAAAATGAAAGTGCTAGTCATTTCCTTGGTGTCTTGTGTGCTACCATTTTATCAAGTTATTAGGGTTGTCACACTAATCATTCAAAATTTTAAATGTTAAGTAAATGCCTTAAAAAATATCTTTTACTAGTGTTTCAGAATTATCCTTCCATTGGTACCACTTCCTTTGCATCCTTGATCCTTAATGGTTTACTTTTGGAGTCAAGCCTTTTGTTTGTTAGTCTATCAGACTTGTTCATCCCTTCAAAATACCTTAACTCCCCAAGCTTATTTAAATACAAAAAAAATTCTAAAAGTGTTTCTTGTCAAAGTTGTGGGTCTCCTTGTCCCCAAGCGCTATTTCCCTATCACCTTCAATTCCTCAAGATCCACCAATTCCTCAATATATTTTTTGGAGTATTCAAACTTCCCTTCACCCTATTACCTCTTTTGAGGTATGCCTGAAACCTCTTCCACAATCTTTCCACTATATGGAGCCCCTAATCCTAGAGTTTCCTTCATTTTTCTCCTTTTTCTAGAGTTTCATATAAGATCAAAACCTTGACACAACTCTCTTATTCTTAAGACTTCAAACTTTAAGGAGAATCTTAGACCTTAGCATCAAGTTCCAAGTGCCAAGACTGACTCAAGATTTGATTCCCACACTTTTCTACCCCCCACTACCTTTCCTCTCCAAGTACCCATTTTGATTTTAGTCCCTCTTGAAGCCCAATATCTCAATATGTTCCACCAGACCTCAAACTCTTAGAGGAGCCTTTCACCTCCCATTCATATCTAATGTTCCAAGTCCTTCCCAACTCCTAATCCCAACTCATTCTTCTCATAGCCCCATACATCTAGGTGAATTGTGCACCTCTACACTCGATTCTAATTCCACATTTCCTCCTACCTCCTGATTGCCACTATTTTGTTCACACATTTCCTTTGTTAGGTATATGGAATTCCCTCACACCTCTGAACTTGGTTCTAAGGTCCTTGTTGGACCTAATAACTCACCAAATTACCTATAACACTTTTTTGGGAAGAGGTCCCTTCCAATCTAGTTTGTGTTGAATCCATTCCCAACACTTTGTTACATAGGGACATAATAGTAATAGGTGAACTCAATAGTTTCCTCATTTTCTTCACACAGAGGGAATTGAAAGGGACCAACAAAACCTCATTCGACCAATTTGTCACATGTGAGTATTGTGTTGTTTAGTGCAATTCATGCAAAGGTACTGGCCTTCCAAATCACTTTTGATCCCTAGCATAATTCAATAGGCCATTGGTTCTATTGAATTTCCACCATTTGCACTTCATAACCTATTTTCACCAAGTAAATCCTCAATTTTATTTCACACCAAAATTATTTCATTATTTCTGCCTGATAAGAGTACATTCCACTTTGATATCTCTTGGGTTAACATGTTCTTAGAGGTGATTGGTAAGAAATCAAAATCATTCTAGTGGAATGTTGACCCTTAAATACTATTCTAAGGTATGCTACAGTCCCTTACTTATTTCCATATCTCTCAATCAAGATTTCCTTAATTTCTTGGAGCTCAGGGATGTCTCCAAAAGGACAATTTCCATTCCACAGATCCCTCTAAAACGACATTGATTTTCCATCGTTTAACTTCCAAGACAAGTGATCTATGATTATGTAACAACATTTCATCATGAAAATCCATAGATATGATTGACAATGGTTAATATTATTTTTAGGTCTTCATCATCAATATATTTTTCTATAAACTTTTTTCCCACATTGCATTTGTTTTCTCAAGCCATTTTCATGTTAGCTTTGATCCTGATGCTAGATTTTGAAGTTGAATATATTTAGCACTAACACCTCCAAAGATTTTCTTTTATTTAGCTTTGTCTCATAAAACGAGGGGAATTTGTTTGGTGTCATTAGATCCTTGTCGCATGAATTTTCTCTGTATTTCCATGAAATCCTTTTCAACCTTGTTGGTGAGCTCTAAACAAGATAAGAGGTATATGGGGATAGTAGATAGGATGACCTTCATAATTGTTAATCTCCTAGACAATGTAAGCCAACAACCTTTACATGACTCTTCTTTTTTCTTGCATTTTGGCTACAATGTCTGTCCATAGTGAAGAATGCATTACCCCTTGGAATAGTGGTATTCTCAAATATGGGAACAACTGTGTTTCATTTGTACATCCAATAAGTGTTGTTATGCACCTTTACACAGTCCTTTTTGGTATTGAAAAAGTAGATTTTATATTTCTCCTTGTTGAAAGCTTGCATTGAGATATTTATATAGTTTTCTAGTGTGGTTTTGATCACATTAGCTTATTCTAATGTAGCATTTCCATAAAGAAGTGTGCCATATATGAACATTTGGTGTGATATGGCTGGTATATTCCTTATGATGGGGATCCCCTTCCACATCCCTTGATTAGTCTTAACTGCTATTTACCTACTCAATGCCTCTCATCATCACGAAGAGGAAGGGAGAGATAGGATCCCCCTGTTTGAATGCCCTTGCAACTACAAAAAAACCACAAGGAGATTTGTTTACAATAACAAAAAAGCGGAGTGATGAATGTTGGAGAAGACCTAGACAAGCCAATTTTAGCAAAACCTAAAATTTCCCATTACTTTAACCAAAATATCCAACTAACATGGTCATAAGATTTGATTATGTCTAATTTAAGAATCATATCTTTCTAAATTTTCTTCTTATGGAGTGAATTGCTTCATGTGCCACAATTATTCCATCCATGATGTTCCTTCCTGGTACAAATTCACTCTATTTTTTGGATATCAAGGATGGGAGTAGTATCTTTAATTTGTTTTCCATTACCTTTGTGATGATCTTATATATATTGTATTACATAATGGGATTGGTTTATACTCCATAAATGACAAACATGCCTACTATTTAGGGATGAGTGCTATATTGGTGTTACTAAAGTCTTGAAGGATATTCCCAAAATTCTTTGATTCTTCAACAACCTTCCAAATATCGATCCCAAGAAACTCCCAACAATGTTGCTAAAAAGAAGTGGGAAACCTGTCAAGCTCAAGGGCTTTGTTTGGGTTGAATTGGAAAACCGTTGTGTTCAATTATTCCATAGTGACATGCACTATTAGGCTTCTATTTTGTTCTTGGCTTACCAAAGGTGGAATGAATTCAATATGTCACCTAAGAATAAGATCTGAGCAATTTCCCTCGCATTAATTAACTGAAGTGGTTAACAACCTCATGTTGAATGTCTGGTGGAGAATTTAGAAGTCATCCATCATTTGTTTTGATTTTCATTATCAAATTAATGACTCACTTGAGTTTTGTTTTGTTGTGAAAGAACTTAGTGTTCAAATCCCCCTTAGCCAACTAGGTCTCTCTAGACTTGGATTTCTAATATATTTCCTCTTTGACCAAGACTTCACTGTATTCATTCATCAACTCCTTCTCTCTTATATAGTCATTTTGAAACATTCCATTTGCGATCACTTTTTCATTTAGGCTTCTTAAATCTTCCTCTATCCTTTCTTTTTAAATTTTTTTTTTTGAAAGATACCTTATTCCAAAATTTCAGTCTTGCTTTGACATGGTGTTTTTTTTTTTGAAAAATATATATTCTTGACCCTTTAATATCTTTCACCTCCTCCCACCATAATTTGACTAGATATGTGATTTTTGAGCATCTCAACCACATTGGTTTGAAAAAAAATTGACATCTTGGAGGGGGTTGATCCTCTTTCAAGCTCAGAGAGATTGAAAAATGGTCTAATCTCAATATAGGAACAATATGAGAGTCCAATACAGTCAAGGAGTTTAACTAGTTTTTGATATTAAGAACTGATCAAGTCTCTCCACGATATTTGTAAAGCCCAGTCTTTTATTGTTCCACATGAAATTACCATTATCTAAAGCGATGTTGTGTATGTTAGACCCATGAACAAAATCCCATAAGTCAAACCGTGTCTGAGATATTCTGCCAATCCTCCTTTTTTTTTCTAATAGATCTAATATTGCATTGAAATCTCTATTTATGATGATATTTTCTCTACCAAGGTTTTGAAGTTCATTTTTTATTTTGTTTCATACTTTCTTTTTTCCTTCTATTTTAATTGGTTCATAGACATTGAATAGAAAAAAATTAAATAAGAGATTACGCTGTATACCTTCCTGAGTTGCTAATTGGCCGATTTATTTATAGGAGGAATAATAATGTTTCTTGATTTCCATAGAAGGCCAAGCTCCCTAGAGGCACCATTGGCCTCAATAAACTAGTCATCCAAACATTTGCATTTTTTGGTGAAAACAATTGCTTCCTTTGAATTTAATTTTGTCTCTTGTGTTAATGCTATATCAACTAAAGAGTTTTCTATTTGGTGCTTGGGGGGCACATAGACCCCTAACTTTCCAACTTTCCAAGCGAGGATCTTCATTGTTTTCCAAGGGAGGGGGATCCTCCCTTGGATCTCAAAAGATAAATTTTAATTGAGCTTTGATTTTCCTCAAGCACTTGTTCCTCTCTTTTTTGTTTGTTGGTTTTCCTTTCTTACTTAGGATCATCTAGGTTAACACTAATGTTGAGGAGTTTAGAATTAGATTGGCCAATTATTTGTAGATCCATTGTATCAATTGCATTGGCCTTTTCAACATCATTTATGTCTGTATGTCCCTCCACATATTATTGGATTAGTTCACCTTTCTTCTTAATATAAGCCATTGCCATTTGTGGCATTGTAGACTTGGTTATGGGTTAGTGGTGTTTTCCACTTCGCTATTGTTTTGGATCAACAATGATTCTTTATTGTTGGCAACTTTGAGTATCCATAATTTTTGGGAGTTAGGGGAGGGAAACAACACAAAGACTCAAAATGCTTCCTGCTTTTGCATCAAGACAATAAAACCTTGGGATCTCTTTCTTTATCTCTTGGTTCCATGTGCTAACCCTCGTGAGTAAACTTATGTTTGTTGGAATCTCTTTACTAGTTATAAGTTTTAGTTGGGTATATATTAGGGTTTCCCCATCTCATAGGTCAATTTCCAAAGTATGCCCAAAATGGTCTTTGATTTTAAACAAACATGCATTGAACCAATATTCTAAGGGTAGATTATACAAGTGGAGCTAGATTGGCCCATTTGATGGAGATGCGTCTTTTGGATTGAATTTTGGCTCCCATTCTTGCAATTATAGATAGAAGTTGTCATATTTCCATGGTCTGCTTGATAGGATGCAATCCTTCTCTTCTTAGGATTGGAACACCACCACAAAATTCCTCTAGGGAGGAAGTTGATTATGAATTATTTTTTCCAATGCATTTCTCTCCATTCTTTGATCACTTTCCTTAAGAGTTTTGTTCCCATGAATTGACCAATCACTCCCATTTTTATTAATTCATTTACATCCTTGTTTGTAGTGGATGATACATCAATTATGACTTTGCTACATATCTCCTTTCACAACCCAGGTTTCACGTTATTTTTCTCTTTGAATTCTACTATGCTCTTTCACTCCTTTGCTTGCGCCATTTCTCTTCAAAAAACTAGTTGCATACACATACATACATATATACGATTTTTTCATTAAATTTTAATTTGATTTATATCATTGTTCCAAAAAAAATGTTCATTCATTTCTTTAAAATATTTTTCTCAAAATTAGCTTTTAGATCATTTTGAAATTTTAAATTAGAAACAATAAAGTTATGACTATTTTAGTGATTGTATATAGAGGTTTTTAAAAATCAATGATTAAAACAACAATACAAAGAATTTTAAATAAATAAATATAAAAAAAAATATTTATGAAAATAATTTGTTTATAATATTTTAAAAACTATTTTTATTTCTTTAAACACCTAAATTTTTTATATATGAAAAATTAAAATTTAAAAGCCTCTTTGATCAAAACAAAAATCACTATAATTTTTTAATATTTTACATAGTTTTTCAAATGAAGAAATATCAATGAATTCTAATGTGTAAAATAAGAATTTTTTTTACAAAGAAAGAAGTTTTAAATTCAGATAGATATATTAATAATCAAATGAAATAGAAAACCGAGTCTAATTTATTAATACATTTACTTTAAAAGAAAAATCATTGTACATGAAAAACAAGTCCATAATACTATTCTTGTACTCAACTATGGGTAGAATAAAACAAAACAAAAGAATCTACCCTACAAAATTAAAAAAAAAAGGGAAGAGGAGTACTTAGCGACTTTTTCAAAAATTTCTTGATTCCAATTTTTCGACTTCCAATATATTTTTTTTAATAATTAGATATTATATTTTATGTTTAATTTATTTCGGTGTGAATTGTTTTTATTTATTCATTCAAAACTAAATGTTAATTAGTTTAATTTATTTTTAAATATAAAATAATTTGCATGCAAATAAAAGGAATATAATATAAATATTGTTTTCTAATTAAACCTATCTTTAATTTATTCTAAAATTGTAATTAGTAATTGTAATTTTTTTAAAATGAACATTTAGTTTAATTTCATTCATTTTTATTAAATAATTAATTTAATTTTATGAATTTTGAAAATTAGAAATTTAGTTTATTTTTAAAATTAAATTTAAGTTTTGAAAAATATTGTAATAATTTGATTAATCATTTGTTACGTATTTAAATATTCAAATTTAATTGGATTTTAAATAAATTTGTAGTTAAATTATGAGTTTATTGAAGTAGTTTATTAAATTGTAATTTAAATGAAATTGTAATCTTTTTAGTATTTTTAAATTTAATTTCAATCTTTTATATTTTCAATATTTATTTCACTATGATTTATGAAATAAAAAAGATTTTTCACGCTTTTTATAATTTTAATGGTAGACTAAAAAAATTGGTTGTATTATTATTAATGTGTTTTGTCCAAGTATAAATTTGAGTATGACAAACCACATCTATGATTGTGTCCAAACAATCTGCGTAGAGACAAATAAGTTAGAAAATAAAGATGCTCATTGCCTAGCTAAGGACAAGTTCACATCATCAAATATGAGGCGACTAGGTGGAAGGGTCCAAAAAAAAAAAGAGAAGAGAGAATATGTATAATTTGCACCTCAAGCAAGATAGAAACAAAATGAAGATAGAAACAAAATGACTTTATATCACAGAGTGCTTCACATATGGTGACATTAGAGTGTTTCACATATGATGATATTCGTGATAGGGGAGATTGGCCTATAGTGGAGCACCCTAACTTCGTGATTCTTAAAATCCTACATGGAATTTCAAATCAGTCCAATTTTGTACAACAATTTATTTGGCAACTCACCTACTTAAAAAAATTAATTTTAGGGTCACATCATCAAATATGATGCCACATCAGCATGCTTTTTATTAAGGTATTAAAAAAGGCTAAAAAAAAAGTGAGACTGATAGTGGTGCACTAAGTCATGTTTTATTGGTGCGCCGATGTGGCATCACATGATTTGTTAGTTTGTATACTTTATGGATAAAAAGTGTTTTGCAATTGGATATTAAGATGCTCCACTATGAGGCCCAGTGTAGACTACTTCTATCCCCACCATTGGAACACGCTCCACTATAGGCCCCTCTCCCCTTAGCTACTAAAACAACTTGTAGGAGAGATTGTTGTTTCCCACTTTTTAAAAAGAGAATATTTTAAAAAAAAAGGAAATTTTGATTAAAATTCATAGTAGAAAAGTGAAATTTCAAACTTTTTTTTTTTTTTTTGATACGCACGGTAGAGTATATATATTGAAATAGAAGAAGTATACAAACGTCTGCAACGCAGGAAAAACCATCCATGAGACACAGCCGGGCAAATGACAGCCCACCCAAGACACAAATTCATGGTTTCAACAGTCCCAAAACATGCACCAAAGACCACCCACAAAAACCATAGGGAAGAAGAGAGGGGTCACAGGCCGACCCACAACCAACGTGTAACAGAGTTGCAAAAAAATTGTGCAGAAGACCACCAAAAAACAATAAGCAGCAATGAGAGACAACAAACACAGAGCCAACCCTTACATGAAACCGTTGACTTCCGCGAAACTTACAAAGCCCTCCAACCAGTCATTCCCCTTCGCTGGCACCAACTTCAATTTTCGCTTCAAAAACTCCACGGCCACGGCCACGTCCGCAAGCTTCCTGTGACGCGACAAAGCAGGCCCTTTGAGGTCAAGGAGAAAAGGATACACTTTGACAGCTTCCTCCGTGTCCCATAAGAGAGACAAGTCAGCCGGACGCGGTATACCTTTGCCTAAGAAGGCTGCCTTCAAAGTTTCTTCAAGACCACCAAGTAAGTCGCTGCGGAACAAGCGCACCATCATTTCCATTGCCACCTTCTTCGGGGTCTCCAAGTCCAGTAACACTGCAAGAAAACGTGAGGAGACATGGGCGTTATCTCTGGCATACTCCCTTCTATGCAAATGTTCTTTACCCAGAATCATCTTAACCGCAACCAACGACACAGGATCATCCTCAGACATAATACGCTTTAATCTCTGAACCGTGACTTCCCTGAAAGCAATTTGCCTCTCCGTAGCCACCAGAGAGACCGGAGTATCAACTCCGAAGCATTCCAAGCCTTCTGACGAAATATGAATGGTGAATTTTGATTTTGTCGACCTCTCCATGTTAACCACACCCTGCACAGAAACGAAACAATGCCAAATGCGAAGACAAAACAATAAAATGAATTCAATGGATCCGTAAATAAACCCGTGAGAGAATCCGCTTGGCCACCGCACAAACGGCGGAATAATGGTAGGACGATCATCGCGTCCTTGTCATGAAGAATGGCTACGGACGCAGTCCTTCTGCCTACTATCCATAATCACTTCGAGTGAGGTGAGCCGCCACCCGGCCAAGCAACAATCTTTTCAATGGTTACCGTACCTGACGTGTCGCAAAATGGACACCTTGAAAGCTAAGCCAAGCCTCCACCCTGTCGAACACTAAGGCTCCACGAATATCAAGAGCCGAACTCATTAAGAAGGCCGACTTCTCCCCACGACGAATAAGAAGGGCCGAGGAATGACGTGGCGGTGCCACCTCTGCTTACACCAGCACCCTCCCAAAGTCACCTCACGCACACCTAGGAATTCAGGTGTCGAAAAGAGAGGCAGGGGAGGGCCTACCCAACCGCCCACAAAATTTCAAACCTTTATTACTATATACAATCTTTCAATTATATCTCACTTCTTTAATTTTTTTGCTCCATAAATCTCATAAACATTTTAGTGTCAAAAATATTATTAAAAAATAAAATACATTCATGAGAATTTGGAGTGTAGTTACAAAGTTCTATGAGTTGTTTAAACCACTTTAAACAATTCTCTATCAAATCTATTTTCTATATATCCTTGTCACCAGCTAATACCCGAATAATTTTTAATGTCCAAGACTAAAAATAACTTTGATGGTACTTTGAAAAATAAAATATAATAGAATAAATTAGAATTAACACAATGCAAGAGTTCTATTATTGTTTAATTCCTTGTCCTCGTTGAGTGGCAGTAATAAGCATTTTATTTTCATTGCACAATATTATAATTACAGCCCCAGACGATCCAAAATTCAATCCAGGTACAATTTAACCATTCAGGCATCGCCTCCCCACTGTTCGGAGGCAAGAGGAGTAAAGGATAACTGAAGTGGGGAGAGCAGCCTTTTGCTGAACAAGTTATATCAATGGCGACCCTGAGAGCTACAGCAGTGAGTGCTGTTCTGTCTCCGATCTGTTCATTGCCATACAACTCTGTTGTGGGAGGAGGAGCAGCAGGAGCAGGTGGCTTTGCAACGTTGCGAATCCGGCCTCTGAGACATCATGCATTGAAAAAACAGAGATGGCTTTCCTCTCCCACTCAGAGGGCTTTCACCTGCACCGCTCTCTACAGGCCAGAGATCGAGATTAAGGAGGAGGGCGCTCCAGAAACGCTCCAGTACAGAGTCTTTTTCCATGACAAGTCTGGGAAGAAGGTAACATTTGTTTTTCGTTAGCCTTTGAATTATACTCAAAAGCCTCCCTTTCTTGTTGTCAGTCCTTCGGAAGCTCAGCCAAACCATGGTCATCCTATTCTTCCTGCAGGTCTATGCTTTACATCACACATAACATCAATTTTCTTAAGTTGACCAAATATATGCGTTGCAATCACTTTTTGTCAGCTTTTAAATCCTGTCAAGTTGTATAAATATATCACCCTTTTTCTGCTATTTGCTCTCATGGATAGCCAAAGTGTTGCTGGCATTTCTCAGCAGTCTACAGAAGAAAAATATGGGCTGCCTTCATCACATTCAAACGGGGATATGATTGGCCTGGGTCCCACGTCGCCTGAATAATAGCCTCCATAGACACAGAAGGTCCCAACCTCCGGGAAAGCTGGGACCTGAATGCGTTTGTGGAAATTCAATTCTGTAACTCAGGAACCTCAATGCCTTCCTTCAGGATTCTTTTCCAAGCTTCCATGCAACCTCTGCACTGAGTCTAGAAACGCCTTTCGCAGTGTAATTTTCCTATATTCCTCAGCGAGTTTTCACAGTTGAACATGTTCCACCGTGCCATAATATGCTTTCTGAAGATCCTCCATAGTATAAAAGTGAATAAGGCTTTTGGTCTCCTCCTTAAGCGCCTCTTTGATATTTTCCCTGCCCTTGTTTTTTGCAGTAATGACGTCCTTCCAGGAACCAGAGCATTCGCCTTTCCCATGCTAGTAGGGTCTATACTTCTCCATAGGGCTTGCCATTAAAAGAAAGAGTAGACAAAAACAAAACTGAATTGCAGGATTTGTGAAGGAGTTTGCGGGAGAAAACAGAGCCATTTTAGAAATCGACAAGGTCAACTGTAGGAGACTTCTGGCAGTGTAAAATTTCAATCCGGTGAGTCATTTGGTATTTTTAAACACCAATATCACACTTCGTTAAATAGAGTAAGAACAGATTCCCACAACCAAGAACTGAAAATTATTCGAAAGAGGCGATAAGCTCTGGAAGAAGGCTTTTTGGTCTACATCTAAACTGCCTCTTTGATTTTTTCACTGTACTTGTTTTTGCATTCCTGCCATCCTTACTAGAATCAGATAATTCTCCTTTCTCATGCTAAGAGGGTTTATCCTTCTCCATAGGGCGTGCCATTGAAAGAGAGAATATACAAAAACAAAAGCAATTTGCGGGACTTGTGTAGGGGTTTGTAGGAAAAGGAGGAGAGTAATATAAAAAATTGAGAAGGTAAAAGGTAGGAGACTTCTAGGAGGTAAAATCTCGACCTATCACTGGTCCATATGATTATTTTAAGCACAGTACTAACCTTAAGAAACAGAGTAAGAACAGACCTCCACAGCTAAGAATTGAAAATTCTGTTAATTTTCAGAACCCTCTTTCTGAATTCAACTGAAAACTCTCTCAAAGAGCAAATAAACCACAGGAAAAAGTTGAGAAACAGTTATCTCTCACAGGGCCTTGGCAGAAAAAAAAATCTGCATCTGTCTGCTTCAGAGTTGTGACGAGGACCTGGGTAAAAATGAGAGAGTAGAGTGGGATGGGATGCTTAAAAAGTTAAAAGATTCACAATAATACTCATAGGAGAAGGGGTTGAGGTGGCAGCCATTGGCTGGCCCTTCTATAAAATGATTTTGTGTGATGATTCTGGTGGAATTAAAATCCATTAAGATCAATTAGATGTTTCAATAGATCAAAAGTGTTCATAAGCAATAGTTTAAAAGGAGTCCATTGCCCCTTTTCCCTGAATAAGAATTCTAAGATGAATCATGCCCTCTTCTTTGTAGTTTATAAATTTAATTAATTCTTTTTTCCTTACTGTCAAGTCAACACCTGCATTGTCCTATCGATCAGTTGATCTGTTGCCATTTCTCCTAACCTGACCAAGCCTAGAATTTGGGAAGTTCTTTAGAATTTGACAATGCCCAAGATGGTACGTCTGAGTCCAATTAGAGAAGTCTTGGTTCTTTCCTGCTTTGATTATTATTCTTGTTAATCTCCTATAATGTCTTATTCTGTCCATTGACAGTCCTGAACAACCTTAAGGTTGGGCATCAAGGTCCATCCTTAAAAGCTAATTTGTTACTGCTCTAACCATAATCCTCACAGCAAGTTAGCGACGCCATCTCTGTCCACTCCACTGCCACCAGCTTGTCTAGGCTCACCTTTTGATGCTTCATCAAAGTTGAGTTTGATCCTCCAGTGATTGAGGAAGACCCATTTGACAGATCCTTCTCTAGAGACCTTGGTTGTTAGTCCTATACCCTATTTTGAAATGATGCCTGTGTTACCTGTATACTACATCTCCTGTTCTATCATTGGTGTTCTAATCTGAAGACAGCAGCACGCAGCATGCAATTAAACTATGTAGCCAGGTTCGCCTCCTGCAGGGCCTGATCCGGGTTTGGTTCACACCGGATCCGGGTCCTGGTTCGGTTCCTCTGTGGGTTCGCACTTTTCCACATGTGCGCAGGAGTTGTCATTAGATCAGTAGTCCGGCTATAATAATGTCACTGAGAATGAGAACCACATGATAACGGATGATGATAATGTGGCTTTGATGGAGGAGGATCCAATCCAACCACCGTAAGCAATCGCAGCATGTAATATTGTAGTAAATGAAATCAACAGTGATGGATTGCAGTGGCAGCATTGTATGACTCCTCAGTCGCCACTCAACCCACAGGTGATGTGGTCATATTCACGACTCTTTGAACTTGAAGCCTATTTCCATGATGAAAGGGATGGTACTTAAGACTAGTCTTGAATGGAGAGGTTGGAATTTTTCTATATAGAAAGTGGAGGAGACAACAGTGATGGATTTGGAGGTTGAGTTCTTGTTTATACTATGATGGATTTGGGTTCATTCTGAGGTATATGCATATATTTTTCAAACAGTGACCTCTAAGGGAAAATCCTCCATGTCTTCGATGCTCATCGCTGAATCATCTTTTCTGTGATTACTGTTAAGACATGTAGTTCTTTTGCTCTCTGTTTTTGCTTCAAGATATTCTATCTGTATCTTGGTCTCGAGACCCCCTCAAGGATTATGAATTATCTAATATATTAAAGTAGATGCTTTCCTCCAATGGATATTTTAAATGACATTCAAGTTTATGGTGGTTTTATTGTTTATATGATGCTATGTGATATTCTAATCCTAATTCATGCTTCTAGGCTGCATATATATATATTTATGATTTTTACATGTCTTTTGTACGAACAAACCCAAAATGAACCCAAATCCCCAAAAAAAATTTAGCCGAACCTGTGAACCGAACCCCTGAACCAGTACCAGAACTGGCAACTTAGCTTTTAAATATTCCTGAACAATCTTAAGGTTGGACATCAAGGTACATCAAGGTCCATCCTTAAGCTAATTTGTTGCTGCTCTAACCATAATCCTCACAGCAAGTCAGCAATGCCAAACCCACACAATCTCTGTCTACTCCACTGTCACCAGCTTGTCCAGGCTTGCCTTTTGATGCTCCATCAAAGTTGAGTTTGATCCTCCAGTGATTGAGGAAGACCCATTTGGCAGATCCTCCTCTAGAGACCCTGGTTGTAAATCCTATACCCTATTTTGAAATGATGCCTGGGATACCTGTATACCACATCTCCTGTTCTATCATTAGTGTTCAAATCCGGGGACAGCAGCACACATCATGCAATTAAATAATGTGAGAAATTATGGCAAATGTATCGTGGAAACATAATTACTTGACACACATCTGTCCTTAAGGTCTAAAGTTAAACATCAACTCTGCAGTGTTGCATATAGCAGTATGGAACAAAAATTAAAATAGATATACAGATGGTATTATAACAAGAAAACACTGGAGGATAGAAGTTCAAATGCATGGATTAAACCAATTATAAAACAAGTGTTTTTTGATCTTCTTGTCCTGCTAGTTTATCTCGTTTCCAGTTGAGTTCATAAAACCTTGCTACTAGGGGCATACTTTTGGTGTCTTGTACCTGTAGAAGGTTCCTTCTGTCAATTTAGCTGGAAGTTTTAGTTTTTCTCCTTACAACCTCTTGAAATTGAGTTCCTTGTAGTTCATGATCTCCTAACTGTGTAACAAGTTTTTATTTATACATCACTGTTCTCTTTGTGAAGATTGATTTTCATATCTAGTTTGACAATGCAATGCATTGTACATGCGTTTTCACTATTTTTCTTTATCATACATATAGCTTATACTGTTGTTGCACTTTGCAATTTACAGATATCACCTTGGCATGATATTCCATTGCAATTAGGGGATGGAGTTTTCAACTATATAGCTGAAATACCGAAAGAGTCAAGTGCAAAGATGGAAGTGGCAACGGAAGAGCCATACACACCAATTAAGCAGGACACTAAAAAGGGCAAGCTTCGTTACTACCCGTAGGCAACTTCATTATCCTTTTGCTGTGTTGGATCATATGTTTATGATTCTTATATAATGGCTAATGCAGGCTAGTTCAATTTTTTAATATGGTTGGAGTGAATTTTGGCATTAGCAACACTGTTTGTGTGTTTGCTTAGCAGGTTTATAAATATCTGATGTATTGGAGGGGTTTATAAAATTATTTCTCTCTTGCTACTCTGTATCTAGTTTCCATTGACGCTCTTTTCTTGAAACCAATCAATAGATTCAACTAAAAATGTGTTCTATTTACTAATCATGTTTAATTTTATAAGAAATTTAAAAGTAATAATACTGACAATTTTTGGACAAAAATAAGATCTTGTTACATTCTTATGTGGAAGGCAAATCAAGATCACTATAAGATTGAAATCCCATCCTTTAGAGAACATTTTAGAGAAGTTGGTCCACATGAATTAGATATCTAGTATTTACTAATACTGAATAATATGACAAATATCCCCAGAGCTGCTAGGAACGCCAATCTACCTTTGATCCAATCCTGTAATGAGCCTAGCCCAAACTGCCCCTTAAACTTGCAAATAGTTGACTTGTAATTTTGTCAAACACTTTGTATGCAAAATGCTTACTTGCTGGTTTTGTGTTTCAGACTGATAGTTCTTATGAATTATGATAATAGGATGCTTCAAATGCTTATAGAATAATGCAAGAAAGCTAATACTCTATTCTAGATGCAAGAAAAACTTCTTTTTCTCTTTTTAATGCATAAGAATGGATATTCTAAACATACTAATCACCTACAGCCATTTGACATTTCGTCAAACAGTTGGCATGCATACTACTAGGCTGAGTACAATATATTTAAATGCATGACAACAAGTGCAATTAATCAACTACTTATTCCTCCTTGATTTCCAATAAATGACCAATACAATAATTATTCAAAATGGCCAAGACTCTTGGCTTTTACAATGATGTCAACTCATATAGAATTTGTTGATATGAATGCAACCTACAGCTGCCTACTAAAACAATACAACATGTTATGCAACTAATGCCAAATGACAAAGGAACCTGGTTGGATGGAGACGCCAAGTTGAAGAGCTGATGCAGGAACCAAATTGCAAACAAAATAGCACTCTCCCAAGCTGAATTGAATTTATTTCCAAGTCGCCCCTGTTCTGACCTGCTCTGATAAAATTAAATAATCACCAACAGATTTCTGCCTCCAATTGCTTCTAATATCTTTGCCAAGCCTCATGGAAGTGAGCGCTCCCAACCATGAAGGAAATCGATGCATAAATAAAGCCCTATCAATAAATTCATAGCTCCAAGGGCGTCCCTTATGATGACTGAAAGTCTGAATTTTATTATCAGATTTCTCCACTATTATAATCTGCTCTCCAAACCAAGATGTTGAAGGAAATCAATGTCAATGAATGAAGAACCAATACTCCAAATGTTAACTATAATTTTCAATGCAAAATCTCCAATTCGATTTATCAAAATTGGCCAATGGCCACCAATTTTGCCCCAATTGAGATGACTGATATATCATCTCCAAAATGCAATAATTCAGGTGATATTTCACACCCTCAAAATTGCTATCAATAGGAAGTTTTTCGTTTTCTATGATAATAAGCAATCTGCAGAAACCCTAGGCTCCACAAGATGAGACAACAACAACAACATCCAATTCTGCCTACCTAGAATGAAGCCCAAGATGTCTATTTATTCTTTTTCTCCACTTTCTCTAGAAACTTCTAGAACATTATTTTATTTTATTTATTAAGTGACTTTATAAAATATTTTATAATTCGAGTCACTTTATTAAATTAATTAAATATAAAGTTACCTTTTAATATTTATTTATTTGATAACTTTATAAATAATTAACTTAATACCACTTATTTATTTAATTAAAATAATTAATTAGTCATCCTCATAAAATATTCATTATTTTGGACAACTTAATTAATTAAATTAATTAAATCAAGTTACCTCCAAAACGGGGACATTACAGTCCGCCCCTCCTGAAATTGCTTGTCCTCAAGCAATTCACCACCTGGATCCCACAAGAAGAACTGCATAATGTCCCTGTCATCACCAAACAACTCCTGCAACATTTGCTCAAACTGAATCTGTCGTACCAACTCAATACCATCACCAAGTGCCGCAGAAGTATAGGCCTCAAGTGGAAGCAAGCCAAGAGACTGATCATCCTTGCCTCCAAACTTCACGCAAGATAAACTATCATCCAAACTATCCATCACATGCGCCCTTGAATTGTGCATTCTGAACAGGTCATGTACATGAGAATAAAAAATGAAGCTGTAAACAGTCCTCACTATGTACACCTCTGAAATCTCCTCTGTGAGCCCTGTTTGCAATCCCGATGCACTAGTAGGATCACAAATACTATCGACAATGCTCATCTCAAGACTGGAATCAAGAGAGCTATCATCATCCAAGCCATAGAGTGGATTGTCATATGACCAAGCAGCTTCCACTTCGAACAATGGATTGAGAATCATCTCATGTTTCTCCCGAATCACCTTTTTCTTTTTCTTACTGTCCAGCCCTCTGATAGAATGCAAGCCTCCACCTGTAATTCCCCTCAATACATGCCTCCTACCATCAACCTCAAAAGACATCTCCATCTTAGGTACATCGAGGGTAGATACTCCCAGGTCCTGGAGCCACTTCATTCCCAAAACTATGTCCATCTCTCCCATGTTGACCACATAAAAATCTGAATGTAACTCATAGTTGTTCATTTTCAAGGTGAGATTAGCAACCTTCCTGGTGCATGCGAGAGTATACCCATCCACTACTCGAACTCTGAATCCATCAAAATCCTCAACCTTAAGTCTGCACCGAGCTACAAAATCTCCATTAATAAAGTTATGTGTCGCACCCGTATCAAGCATAGCGATGCAACGTTGTCCATCAACTGTCCCTCTGAACCTGAATGTGGTCTCATCCTGAACATTGGCAATATATGCCATGGGAGCAGAAGTCTTCTCCTCCTGATCAAGTTCTGAAGCAACGTGCTGATCCACCTCATCAGAATCGGAGTCCTCAAAGTATGCCCACATGAAACGGTTTGCCTTGCCCTTAGGCCTCAAAAGGCAATCATGATCCTTGTTGTAAGGCTCCTTGCACCAATAGCATAATTTTCTCTTCCTCAATTCTTCTCGTGTCTCCTCATCCATCATAGGTGCTGATTTCGTTTTCTTGTCTAATTGTTGAGGAGTCTCATTGCTTGTTGAAGGGACATCCTTATGAGAGCTCTTTCCTTTTGGTGCTGCGAACTCCATGCTCCTAGCCTTCTTCATTGCCTCTTGAAGAGTAGGAGGATCAAAGGCTTTAATCCATCCTCGCATAGGCTCCAATAAGCCCTCCATGAATAACACCACCAGTCGTCTCTCTGAGATATTGGGAACCATTACTGACAATCTCTGAAAGTCCCCAATGTAGTTCTCCAAACTCCCAACTTGCTTGAGTTGAGCCAAATCTCTGAAGTATGATTTTGGGTCTTTCTTATTGAAACGTTCCACCAATCTATCCACAAACTCCTGATAAGATGTGATCTGATTATGCTGCAATGTAACTAACCCATGATACCACCATTCGTGCGCTGCACCCTCCAAATGCAAAGTGGCATACTTGATGGCTTCCTCTTCTGTCATGGGCCGAAGAGCCAAGAAAGTATCCAACTTATGAATCCATGACTGTGCAGTAGTTTTACCACTTCCATCAAACATAGGTAATGTAAGCTTATTAGTAGCCTGCTTGAGATCCTTTTTCTGATTTCGAGGTCTCCTCTCCTGTCGAGACCTGTAGTAGTCCATCCTCGTTTGTACAAAACGATTAAAATGCATAAGCTCTCGAGCGCCTGGTGTCAATAGTTGCCATTCATCATGAGCAGCCATATATGCATCAGCGAAGGTAGGCTCCTCAACATCTTCAACATTCTCTTCTACTGCACGTTCTTCCCTCAAGAAGGTGGGTCGTGTGGGTCTATCTGCAGTGCGAGAAGATGCTCTTTGTACTCTCCTTGATCCTGCTACGCTCCTGTCATCTTCATGATCTTGGGGCTGCCTCCTAGGTAAGTTCAACTGCTGTAGAGTGTTTTCAAGCTGCTGAAGTACCCCAGATACCTGCTGTTGACCTTCCCTTAGACCCCTCAAGGTGTCAAGTACCTCTCTATCACCATCTCTTCCATTTCTAGGACTTCCCTCTCTTCTTTCCTCCATAGGACCACCAATCTCTTTGTCCCTTGCTGCCACAGCTGCTGATAAGGTGTCCTGTGTTTGCTTCCTTTCTTCTCTAGCTGTATATCTCTTGGTCCTGTCACTTTGTTGCATAAATGAAGACAATTTCTGACCCAAAGGATGGCAGGAAACCGCTCTGATACCACTGTAATGAGCCTAGCCCAAACTGCCCCTTAAACTTGCAAATAGTTGACTTGTAATTTTGTCAAACACTTTGTATGCAAAATGCTTACTTGCTGGTTTTGTGTTTCAGACTGATAGTTCTTATGAATTATGATAATAGGATGCTTCAAATGCTTATAGAATAATGCAAGAAAGCTAATACTCTATTCTAGATGCAAGAAAAACTTCTTTTTCTCTTTTTAATGCATAAGAATGGATATTCTAAACATACTAATCACCTACAGCCATTTGACATTTCGTCAAACAGTTGGCATGCATACTACTAGGCTGAGTACAATATATTTAAATGCATGACAACAAGTGCAATTAATCAACTACTTATTCCTCCTTGATTTCCAATAAATGACCAATACAATAATTATTCAAAATGGCCAAGACTCTTGGCTTTTACAATGATGTCAACTCATATAGAATTTGTTGATATGAATGCAACCTACAGCTGCCTACTAAAACAATACAACATGTTATGCAACTAATGCCAAATGACAAAGGAACCTGGTTGGATGGAGACGCCAAGTTGAAGAGCTGATGCAGGAACCAAATTGCAAACAAAATAGCACTCTCCCAAGCTGAATTGAATTTATTTCCAAGTCGCCCCTGTTCTGACCTGCTCTGATAAAATTAAATAATCACCAACAGATTTCTGCCTCCAATTGCTTCTAATATCTTTGCCAAGCCTCATGGAAGTGAGCGCTCCCAACCATGAAGGAAATCGATGCATAAATAAAGCCCTATCAATAAATTCGTAGCTCCAAGGGCGTCCCTTATGATGACTGAAAGTCTGAATTTTATTATCAGATTTCTCCACTATTATAATCTGCTCTCCAAACCAAGATGTTGAAGGAAATCAATGTCAATGAATGAAGAACCAATACTCCAAATGTTAACTATAATCTTCAATGCAAAATCTCCAATTCGATTTATCAAAATTGGCCAATGGCCACCAATTTTGCCCCAATTGAGATGACTGATATATCACCTCCAAAATGCAATAATTCAGGTGATATTTCACACCCTCAAAATTGCTATCAATAGGAAGTTTTCGTTTCCTATGATAATAAGCAATCTGCAGAAACCCTAGGCTCCACAAGATGAGACAACAACAACAACATCCAATTCTGCCTGCCTAGAATGAAGCCCAAGATGTCTATTTATTCTTTTTCTCCACTTTCTCCAGAAACTTCTAGAACATTATTTTATTTTATTTATTAAGTGACTTTATAAAATATTTTATAATTCGAGTCACTTTATTAAATTAATTAAATATAAAGTTACCTTTTAATATTTATTTATTTGATAACTTTATAAATAATTAACTTAATACCACTTATTTATTTAATTAAAATAATTAATTAGTCATCCTCATAAAATATTCATTATTTTGGACAACTTAATTAATTAAATTAATTAAATCAAGTTACCTCCAAAACGGGGACATTACAAATCCCCAACTAATACTTTTTTTTTTTGATAGGTTAATGGGATAAGGATGAAAAACAACAGATTAGGAATGTGAACGCACATTTTGGCACCAATGAATGGCCAGAAAATTAAGCCTGGTAATTCACATATCAACCCATTGGTATGCAAAACTAGAAGGTTTGGAGCAGTCTAGATCTGCCAAAACCAATCATTAGGAGCACCATTGCAGTAGCAATGCCAAGCATATTCTGTTTCTTTGCAGTCCATTACGCCACACCCATAACAAGCAATTTGTCAAACAATTCAGTAGCCTTTGCAGTGCTGTGATATTTTGAAACAAATCTAACAAGGCACTCAAAACTTAACAAACAAAAACCTGCTATCAATATTTTGATGCACTTCCACATCCTGTTCCTAAGCTATTGTTAAAGATTTCTAATTTTGGCTTTTTAACCTCCAACTCTATTTCTCTAGAAATCTCCAATTCATAATTTTTAATTTTGGCATTTTAAATGCCAATTGCATTCCCTAATTCCTGATAGCGAAGACAACAACTTGATGAGTGTTAGTGTTTTAATTTTCACCTTTCAGTACAACACAAAATGGAACACTGTGTAAGGATAAACTTTTCTTTCAATTAGAAGGGGAAGCTCCCTTGAAACAAAATTAAACCCTAGAACATAAGGAAACTACCTCTATCTTTTTATAATATGTAGAAGTTAAATCTTGGGGTTTTAAACATGCATTGCAAACAAACTAAAGCAATTGCTTGCCTTTTTGTTCTTGGGTAAGGGCACCAAGCTTATCACACTTCTACTCAAGATGTGATATTTTTTATATCTTTTCTTGAAAGTAAACACTTGCAATAGCTAAAAATTGCTCACACTCACTAGTTAAAAATAGAGACTAGAAAACATGAGTATAATGCAAAACTTAAAATTGGATTGCACACACAAAGTTGAGCAAACTGAAAGGAGGAAATCAGATACAAAGCTACAGTTACTCCTTCGATGAAATCTACAATACAAAGCCAGCAACATTTAATAAAAGTAATTCAATTTATTTCCACAACACATGCACAAGATCACATAGAAGCTTGAATTGTTTTCTGAGCAGAAAATAGGTGTCAAAATTACCATCAGAAATCTAAGTGCCAAAAGCACTTATAAATAAGTGTTTATAAAGTTTTGCATGAAAATTAAAGAAAAAATAACCAAAACTTGTATGCTATGAATTTTTTTGCACGTCCACAAAGCAAGCTACAATGCAATTTGATCCACAAAAACAGTACCTAAATCAGGAAATCTTTTAATAGATTTCTGATAAGGATAACTAACAACTACAAATAGATCTTCTAGAAGGTTGTATAAAAATAGCTGATCTATAAATAATTGTTCTAAAACTGGATTTATTAGAATATGATTATTGTCTAAAAATGGTGATGGCTAAAAATAGCATGGGCTATAAATAGCAAATTTGACACTTGGCTCTGGGCAATGATTCTATTGAAGCTCTTCCATTCTAACCATGGTAGATCCTTTGAAGAAGCCGTGAAACCTGATGACCAATCTTGGTGACTTGAGTTTGATTCCTTCCTCAGAAACTTGTGCAATTTATTGTCCTATATTTGGATCTTATCCATGATAAAGATAAGTGCTGATCCCTGGTCAATTGTGATGGAGCTTAAAGAATTTTCTGGTCAACAAGATGCTGAGAAACTTGCTCCAATGGTGCCCTTTTGCAGACTCGAACTTCTCCATGTAAAGGGTGTGCTTTTGAATCCTTGCACTTTTTGTTATAATTTGATGTTCACTTTGTCTCTTAAGTGCCTTTCTCTCTCCAAGTGTGCTATTGGGCCTTCAAGAGCAATTTTCACTCATGTTTTTCTCTTGCTTTTGTTATCCAACATCCCAGGGGATCACTTGAACACTTGGGAGCACTTTTCATGTTTTTAATTTGACATTTTAACACTTAAGCAAATTTAGGTGCCCCTAGAGGTCATAATGCACTTTTTCTTCTAATGTCTCATTGACAACTTTTTATCCAACCTCCCAGGTATGCACATGACCACTTGGGAGCTCTTTTTCATGTTTTCATTTTGACAGTTTGACATTTAAGTGATTGCAGGCGCCCCTAGAGTGTATGATACAATTGAGCACTTGGGAGCACTTTTCCATGTTTTTGCTTTAACATTTTGACACTTAAGTGAACTTAGGTGCCCCTAGAGTGTATGATACACTTTCATCATGTTTGCATGTTGACATTTTGACATTTAGGTCATGAGAGGGTCACCCAGGCTTCTTGGAATCACTTTGTGATCTAATTTCTCTTTGACACATTAAGCTAACATGGGCACCCTTTTTCACCAAAGTGTCAAAAAGTCACTTTTTGTTCTAATTTCACCTTGATGCTTTGACACTTCATCCTAGGCATCCTTTTTCACTTAAGTATCAAAATGTCACTTTATCATCCCAATTTGATGTTGAGTTTGGTCACTTAAGTAAAAAGTGCATTCTTGTTTTAATTCTTCATTGACATTTGCCACTTAAGTGAAAAATTGTTTTGTGAGTCACTTAAGTGATCTATTTCTTCATTGACATTGAAAAGTGCAAGCACTTTATGACTTAAGTGAGTTTTTTGCCTTGCAATATGATATTGGAAACCCAAGGAGTGTGTCCAAGATGTTTGGAGTCATTTTCATGTGATTTTGGTCTTCCAGCATGACTTTCTTTTCCTTTGACATGTCCCATATCACTTGTATGCATTTTCCCAGTTTGAAATAACCCCCACGTACCCTTGTTTTGTCAAAACTTATGTCAAAACTTACCTTGGAATCATTGTCAATCATATGCTCGCCATGCACATAGAGCTAACAATTTGAAATTTCTTATTCTTGGGATGATTTTCTGTCCTCCATTTCCTTCTTAGTTATATTCTTTGATACATCTTCATGAATTAAGTTTATATTTTCCCTTGCTTCCTCTGTTTGACACTATATTACATTGCAGATTTTTGTATTTGCTACAATGATGTGTCTCTGGACCCAAGAAATCTGTATTAATTTTTGGTAATCACTTTAATTTGTTAGCGAATGAATAAGATCAACATATTTTTTTGTATGCTTTAGTTTTTCAATTGTCTTGTTAATTGTTTATTTTCATTGTATTGTAAGATACACAGATATGGTAGAAGGTATTACTGTCATGCTTTAGTTTTGATATGGTAGAATGCACTACTACCATGCACATAGAGCTAACAATTTGAAATTTCTTATTCTCAGGATGATTTTCAGTCCTCCATCTCCATCTTAGTAATATTCTTTGACACATATTCATGAATTTGCATGGCAAATTTTTATACTTGCTACAATGATGTTTCTCTGGACTCAAGAAAGCCTTATTATTTTTGGTGATCACTGTGATTTGTTTGTGAATGAATAAGATCAACATAATTTGTTGCATGCTTTAGTTTTTCAGGTATCTTGTTAATTGTTTATTTCTATTGTATTGCGAGTTACACAGATATAACATAAATTGGAACTATGGATTGCTTCCACAAACATGGGAGGATCCATCTCTTTCAAATATAGAAGTTGAAGGAGCTTTCGGTGACAATGACCCAGGTTCAATTAAAGTTTCTTATAACTTTATTTTGTGGTTAACTCTTAACGCCCCAAGTCAAATTTGATGTGTACGAACCTCTTCTCTGTGAATGTCTTTGAACAGTTGATGTTGTTGAGATTGGAGAAAGGCGAGCTAGAATTGGAGAAGTACTTAAAGTGAAACCATTAGCTGCTTTAGCGATGATTGATGAAGGCGAATTAGATTGGAAAATTGTGGCTATTTCTATTGATGATCCAAGAGCTTCACTAGTTAATGATGTCGAGGATGTTGAGAAGCATTTTCCGGTTTCTTTCATCTCCCTTCTCTGTTTATAAGAATTTTTCCTTTGTGTTGAAGTATGTAATTTGAAAATTAGTTTGTTTATCTAATACACATGAAATGAATCTCATAGATAGAAAAAGTTTGAATGAATTTGGATTGTGTGGGAAACTTCATTACTAGATGGTGTAAGGGCTGTAAAGAAGCTTGTCAGTTCGTTTGCAATATTTTTCATGTTCAGTTAGCATTTGTGGTAGATACGTTATTTGGGCATGGCACATGCTGTTTCATCCAGTAAACTGGTAATCCAAGAGCTTCACTAGTTAATGATGTTGAGGATGTTGAGAAGCATTTTCCGGTTTCTAAGTTTCTTTCATCTCCCTGCTCCGTTTATAAGAAATTTTCCTTTGTGTTGAAGTAGCTCATTTGAAAATTAGTTTGTTTAACACATGAAATGAATCTCATAGATAGAAAAAGTTTAAATAAACTTGGATTGTGCAGGTAACTTCATTACTAGATGGTGTAAGGGCTGTAAAGAAGCCTGTCAATTCACTTGCATTATTTTTCATGTTCAGTTAGTATTTGTGGTAGATACATTAGGGAAATAGAAACAGTAGGGTCATATTGGGCATGGCACAAACTGTTTCACACGGTAAACTGATCATATATACAGCTTAATTGAGATCTTGTTTGATGATCAAGTGTTTGAACTAGTTCATGAATGAAATGTAAAATTGCTTAATTCAGTAAAAACTGCAGTGGAGGCATATGGAGTATGTTGGTCCTTATCTCATTGTTTTGAAAGTGATTTAGGACTAATAAAATATTTTCAAAGATTTGTATGTGCAACATGCCACCTTGAGAATCATCTTGGTTTCTCCTAGGGTAAATTGGTCCTCATTAAAATTGCTCATGTTATCCAGTGCCCCCTTCTGAGGAAAGGTAACTATAGTAAAAAGCTTTGCAGATGACAGATTGCAATGATTTTGGTGAGGAACATTTTCTGGCCTCCTTTCTTGCTAGACCACTTGGATTGACTTGTATCTACAACTGTATTCTGAGTTGTCAATTTTATTTTTAAAGCATCTCAACAAGGCCCATTTGGGCCTCCTCCAATGGGTTTAATAGAGGTTGCACTTCTTCCAATTGTAGCTCATCTGCCTTCTGTGTAGTTTATCTATTTGACATGCTAGCTTATTATATCACGGATATAAGGTGCTTAAACAATACAGAAAGTCTTACGATTGCTAATTGATTAGTTCTTGATGTCAGTTTCTTTCCTTTGTTGACAAAGACTTGGGTTGTAACAAGGTAGTGGGTGAGAGCTTTGGATGTAACATTTTATGCATTACAACTTGGCTATGAAAATATAAACAGTCATGCTAGTTGGTCTATATTCGCCATCCCAAACTGTCATCTTTGATTAAAAATTAAAATGACTGACCATAGAACTTGGCTATCAAAATTTAAATTGAAGCCTTTCACATTATTGTTTTAATCGCTTCTCTTTTATTTGAATTACTTCAAACAACCAATGCTAGAAAACTGATACATGGAAATAATGATGTGTTGGTTGTTAATGATTTGGACATGTTTAGTATTTTCAACAATTTCTAGGAAACTAATTGAATAATTTACCTCTATTTTAGTAGGGCCTGCCATGTTTGGGATTTGATAAACTTCTATGATCAAAATGGTCGAATCAGAATGAACAAGCCTAATGATGAGAGAGGGTTCTTCTCTCCTACATTTTAAGCTCTATTGGGCTTAGGAGGGTAATCTTGTGGAGATCTTTATGAAAGATTTTTAGAGAATAACATAATATCGTGTTATTGGTTTGTCCTCATTACCTAGTTGGCTTGGGTACAATTCATTCCAGATCCTAATCTTGGTTGGGTGAAGGTGGGGTCCGACCAAGGGTCACATTTTTGCCTATGGGTTCATCCTAGATGAACTTGAGAGAACTTGTGCGGAACCCAAACAAATTTCTAGAGAACCTGTGGCGAATCTGGTTGGAAGTGATGGGTTTTTAATTTTTTTTTTTGTCTTTTTTAATTGTTAACACATTTGACTTTGACTTGGACGCACTAAAATGTATCCCTAACCCTAAAAAATGCATTCAAAGGCATTTGAAAGACAAAAAAGGGTAGTTTACCTCATTGTGAATGCAAAACACAAAAGTCAATTCATTCTTGTTGAACTTTCATTTTAGCTTGCCATCACATTAATAGAGTTTAATATTGATTGGTGATTGTTCAAAGTGATTGATTTGCTATTTCTACATGTGTGCAAGAGTCCATTTGCTACTAAGGATATTGTAGAGGAAGATTTTTGCAAAAGAGGTAGGTTTTTTTGGGATTTTGTTTGCATTTTTCATTTTACAAATGAACTCTTTTGTTTTGTTTTCATTATTCTATGAATCTAAAAAACAATTGGGTTTTTTCATTGCACTTAAAGTTGGGCGTGACAGAAGCTATGGCATATGCTTAAATTTTTTAAATGAGTTAGGTTTTTATATTTTTATTTTCGCTTGTTTCAAAATGTGTTGTTTATCAAACTTGTTTCCATAGGGATTACAATGGTAGCCAATTCTAGCTTCATGGCCTGACCTTGCTTAAAATAGATCCAAATTCTCCCTCTGATATTGAAAAAGACTGAACACCTAAAAATGATATTCCCTTAATATGATACTTCCTGAAGAGTGCAACGCTTGCAGCTTCTCTCCTTTTAGGGAAATGTTGCTTGCTTTTAATATAGATCTGATGTGATCACAATCTCATATGGCTAAGAGGGAATCTAAGATTGTGCGTCAAATCTCTGGAGAAAGGTTTTGGTATTGAAGGCAAGATTTTTTTTTGTGATAGATTAGTGGGGGTTGCATGGGCCTCCCCATCTTGAAGAATAGTAGAAAATATTCCAATGCAAAGCTTAAACTGAATCACAAACTGTAACCAACATCCACTACCAGTCACACCTATTGTGATAATCATCATAGTGCATACAAAATGGCTCTACCAAGTTAGCAAGGAAAGAACCAGTCAGATGTGACTTAGAATGGATTGGGTTAAGTTAGCTGAGTTTGCTAACATTGTCACTAATAAGTTATCTTTTAGACTCTCCTGTTCAAAGACACTGCTAAGGCCCAAATTTTTAAAAAACGTCTGAAACAGGGTTGCAGCACAAATTGACAGACCAAGATAAAATCAAAAGTCCTCTGAACAATCTAGACACTCAGGGGGCTGCTATTGGTATAAAGAAGAGTTCTATCTGTTTGTCAAGCAGGAGTACAAGAAGAGGGGCCTACATCTGAACCTGGTGAAGAAGCAACAATGGCAATTTCTTCATATCTTCAATTGCCCTCCCAACTCCTCAAGGCTGCAATTTACAAGTAGCTTGTCATGAATAGGGGCAATTACCCACACAGCTAAGGTCTGTTCACATTAAATTCTGCCCAATGAAAATATCTCACAGTGGATGAAGGATTGCAAAAATCCCGATTTGAGTCACGATGCTGCATAATACTATGCATGGCCATTGCTTGTGCAATGCCCCATTTGGAGAGCAACAAACAACCTCCATATATGATTAATTCCCTTCCTTGCATGGGGGTAATGTTAACCAATTCAAATTCCAAAGAAGAAATTTTCATTGCAGTCCTTGCGGTGTCCTTCCCTTCTCTAGTTTCCTCCCTTGTGATTGCGCAGCTTTCTCCTTGGCTTGCTTGTAACCATAAGCCCATACAAATTGCTTAAACTCCTTTATTTTTGTCATGTCCCCCAAATTATAACACTATGCTATAAAGCATCTAAAAGCAAATAAATAAATAAAATACATATTAAAATATTAGCTACTCAATATTATTATAATTATAATTATCAAAGATAATATTATAATTATTATTAAATATAACACTATAAATATTAAAATAGAAATACTAACAATTTAAATATCATTACCATTATAATACATAAATTCTAAAAGATATAAAAAAAAAAAAACTAATAGTAAAATCGGAAATATATTATAAAATAATATATATTAAAATAGAATACAATAATAAAAATATATTAAAAGAGAATAAACAAATAGCAATTAGGAGAAGACAGCGATTACAGAAATAAGGAGGCAGCAGCAATTTATAAATACCTGCAGCAAATGCAAGCGGCGATTAGAATTACTAAAGAGGCAGCGATCAAGATGATAGAGGGGTGGCAACTCATTTAAAAGAGTAACTATGCTTAAAAAGGTAATGATTAGGCAAAAATAATAAAGCAGCGATTGATGTGTTAGTTAAAGGAGGATTTGTTAACAAATGTAAGGGATTGTGTCTATTCTAACGGACACCTCCATTCAAGTGAAAGAAAAGATATATATGCAGATTTAAAGGAATATAATGGACTAAAATAGCAGCAAGGAAAATATACAGAAAAAGAGATATGTACAAGACTTAAAGAATTAAATAACAGGTTTGAAAAGAGATATAGAATTAGCAAATATATATATATATAAGAATAAGTAAATTTGTATATGCAAGGGTGATTATTGTAAGTAATTATAGATATATATATTCATATGAATATATGTATAATATTCAATTATGAAATAATGATGCTTGCAGCAATTATGGTGCTCTAATATAAGTATGGATAATAGATTCTTATTTGTTGATTTACACTTACGATATCTTCTGAGTGTTAAGAACAAATTGATTGGAGA